>BGPR01000026.1:2926458-3082355 GCA_013235015.1 Araneus ventricosus | reverse complement strand
AACGGTAGCGACGTGAAATTTACACACGGAATTCTAGAGCATATTTTTAGGTCAAAGGTGTTATTTTCAACTTTCAGAGTTAATTAGTTCTTAAGATATTTAATTAAATAACGAACATTAGCCGCTTTTAAGCCTAATGCTTAGACGTTTTTTGCCAATAACTTCTGAAATCTTTATTAGACAACAATTTTTTTATGCCATTTTAAAGACCAGAAAATGATCGTTTTAATGCTATTAATTCCATTGCGATGAAATGTTTTCTCCGATTGCTATAAAGGTGTAAAAAATATTTTTTAACGTAATTTCTAACAATACTTTTTATTCTTATAGAAATAAATTCAAGCCAAATTACTGTTTCGCGCGCGGGCTTTTGCCAGTGTTAAAATTAATATAAGAAAATATTGCTTTCTTTGACCATAAAAAACAAAGGAGACTTTACACTTCCGGTTTCCTGTTGTGGTAGCATTTACAGCTTTTAATACGGTTACACAGTGATCCAATGACGTTAGTGAATTATTCTCTCGGTGTTTTGTTTAACTTTCACAGTGAGATATTACAGAATATCCTTCTGTAGATACGGTAATGGGCATTAACAAGGAGCATCATATTCTGTAGAGCTCTTCAAGATCTTAGAATTTTCAGGGTCGCCTTCTGACAAACCTAGAATGATAGTCGGTGTGCCAGTACTACTAATACGTAACCTCGATATACCGAGACTGCGCAATGGCACACGGTTAAAAATTACACACCTAGGTACAAACATCGTGAAAGCTACTGTTATGACTGACATAGGGAGAAGAGAGAGTGTTTTTAATTCCACGCCTTCCGATAACACCGAAGGATTTATCATCACAGTTCAAAAGGTAACAAATCCCTGTAAAAATATCATTTGCGAGGCTCAGGGCCAGACACTGAAAGTGGCAGGCATACATTTGGAAAAACCATATTTTTCCCATGGGCAACTATATGTGGCCTGTTCACGTGTGTACAGCCCACATAACCTCTACATCCGTGCAAATAACGTGGTATACAAAAGTATATCATCATAGATAACCAATTTACGTAACTATATCAGCATACATGTACAGTACACTCCTGTCAGCCGTCAAATTAAGTATTATCAACCGTCAGAACTTTTCCTTTCCCCTTTCAAAATGCATCAAAACATTTACATTCGTGAATTAAAAAAAAGAATAATTCAAATTCTTCGCGCACGAAGTCGCGGGTAACAGCTAGTTGAAAAATAAAAATTTTCATCGCGAATCGCGGAGTCAATGGGCTTTCTTTGTTAACTATTTTTAATCTGTAGTCAAAAATAATTAATTTAACGTGATTTCACCTAGCCTATGTCCGTTCTTGGGTTTCAAGCTACAACTCTGCCAATTTTCATCCAAATCGGTTTTGTGGTTTGGTCGTGAAAGCTTAACAAACAGACAGACAGACAGACAGACAGACAGAAAGACAGACAGACAGACACACTTTCACATTTATTATATTATTAAGGATTAAGGATGTATTGGTAAAAAAATTGTCATTTAGTGGTGTTAATCCTTATTTGGGGGGGAATTTTGTTTTGAACATAAACAGTTAAGAATCTATCAAGTTCTTTGAAACTAAAGTTTTAAAAAATCCAAAAAGTGGGATTAATCGATTTGGAAAATGAGACATTCATATATGCATTCAATACTGGTTGAAACTATGAGGTATTTAGGAGTTAAAAACACTATGTAAACGTAGAGCGATTTATTTGATAAGCTTTATTAGAGAGAACTTGTTTAATTTCTCTTGTAGAATTTATAAATTTGTGTTCTACATTTTTTTAACCACACGTTTAGGTAAATTGCGCAGGCATAAGTTAACTAGAGGAAAGTAATAAGAATAATCTATAAACACTTTTTCCAGAGGAGACGGTTTTAAAGTTTATCGTAAAACAAACTTGACTAGATTATACTAAGAATGTAATTTAGTTCGAATAGCAGAAATTCTTTTTTTTCATCCACGACATAGAATCTTCTATAAGTTGAATTCTGTACACTCTTGTAACGAGCTATATATTTACAAAACGGACATGGTCAGAAGAAAAAAAAACTGTTAAAAATCCTCTCGAGTTGAATTATCTATTACGGGGTTGAATTTGGCTCCATTTCAAATATTTTGAGAACGACTTAAAATTCAACAAATTTTAAATAGTTCGGAATATTGATTTAATAACTAACTATAAATTAAACATGATGTTTTAGTGGTTGAGTTCAGTAGTGGAAATTACTAAGATTATATTTTTAAGTATATCTTTCATATTTTTTATTTAACTGTGGAGTTAAATCAGTTTGTTAATATTTTGACAGATGCAACAAACAAAAATTCATTGACTCATAGTATTTAAAAATACTCTGTGTATATCAAAATTTAATTTCAAATCGAAGCTTTTTCTGTGTGCTTTATATCTTAAATAAATTGGTAATTCATGAAAAATATATTCTTTAAATTGAAGCCCTTCTTTAGGATGTCTGCACGATTCTTTTTTTCTATTTATAAAGAAAACTCAAGATATTAACAGCAAAAACAAATAATTCAATGATGCGAAATAATAATATGCCATGCAGAATTAGAACAGGCATTATTTTTCAGTAAGTAATATTGTATACGAATTTCCGCCTACGGCATATGGGTGATGTTTTAAAATTCCGATAAGAGCGTAAGAGCAATAACTGAAATGAAAATTGTTTCGGAAATAATAATAATTAGTAATTTGGCCTGTCCTTACGGTCATACAAATTGCGAGCCACTGGCAGTTTCGAAGAACGCCAGCAAAGCAGTACAATGCGATACAAGGTACGCTGCTTCATAAGATAAAGGCTAAAACAACATATACACAATTTCTTATCACAGTTTCAAACTTTCCCATGCACAATTTCTTGATTAATAACTAAATAGCATTAAAATAAAATAATAATAATAAAAAAAAGAAGAAAATAAAGAAAAAAAGAATATATTATTTTGGAAAAACATTACCCGTATAAAGTCATTGCCTACTTCTAAGAAATACGTTTTTAGAAAGACGGAGAGAAATGAAATAAAAATGATTTCTCAATGAAATATTTTAATAAATATAACTTATTTTGCCTGAGAATGCGTGAATAAATATTGTAATACTAATATACGAAAAACAATACTGAAAGTTTTACTAAAGATTGGAATCAAATATAATGCTTTAAATGATTAGTAAAATTTAGCGTTCTTAAGAGAAATAATAAGCAGAAATTTGATTCACATAAAAATAAATTCACATTAAAATAAATAATTAATCCCGGTAAAGAGATGGTGTCGCACATTATCATTTAGTATCACTACTAATAGCGTCTCATAATGAACTGATTTAAACTCTTGTTATATTAATCTTCCAGCTTTGTGCCAGAAGGCGTTTGTTTTTTCTAAGAACACTAAAAACTTTTTTTGGACTGTACAAATAATAAAAATCGATATCTTGAAGAATAGAAGCTTTAAACATAGCGATTTTAATATTTGGGAAAACAAAAGGGGGGGGGCGCGGTGAGTTTCATTATAGCAGATGGCTCGCAACAAAGATAAATATAGTCTGAAGTGGTGTGAGATGCACTTCCGGTACCCTAGCGAGTCCTCCAAATTTCAAGAGAGGCTGTGAACTTATTCTCTAAGATTTTTGCCTGAGATGTATCACACTTTAGCTCCCCAAAGTTTCTTAGAAGAGCACTTCATTTCGGGGAAGAATAAATAATATAGGCTCCTTATTCTTTTGTCTAATGTCTCTTGTCTAAGAAAGATTTCGGAATGAAAATATTTGCTTTAAGGCATCCGTAATAAACTAAACAATTGCTGTTCTAATCATAATTGCATATGAGGAAATAAAACAGCTTCGATATATTAGAACTCTTGCCGAACTTTGAACGCAAGAGAGTATACAGAATTTATAAAAATCTATCAATCTCTGAATAACTGGTCAATAAGCCACCCTAAGTGAAAAATTCTTAATTATGTACTCATTTTTTATTTGCTTAACCCTTTATTGGGCCGTGGTAAGTATACATACCATCAAATTCATTAATTTTTAAACGTACAAGGTAAGCTATTTTAAAGTTTTCATTAAATTTTTCGATGAAGCTATATCCTATACGTTCCACTTTCTTATCTCAACGCGCAAAAAAGTGTCTCGACTTCTTAATTAATGAAATTAATTAACAAAATATTAATGACATCGAACAAGCCAAATGAATTTCTTTTCTTGAATTAATCTCAATCCAAAGTTATTTTATTATACAACTAGCAGTATCCGCACGGCGTTGCTCGTGCCGTCATGACTTCAACAAAATGAAAAAAAAAAAGCCCGCAATTACATAAATGATAGTTTTGGAAACGAAATTCAAAACAGAAGAATATATATTACTGATTTTTCACGCTTCTTTTTCCCTTCGACAATGATATTTGAACTGCAGGAAAACAGTACCGAGTGCGTTAATCCAAAGCAATATTAAAAAGTTGCAATATGAAATTCATTAGACCGTAAGCAAAGTATGGGAGGCAAAGAAATATTTTAAGACACGCTTGAAAATAATAACCGAAGTCATTGGGTAAATTAATCCTCTCAGCGCAGAACGCGAAAGTATATGACATCAGCTGGCGAGAGGGAGGTGACGTCCAATCGGATTGTAGGAATGCATGCTGGGAACTGAAAGGGACCTTGGGTCGAAAGCTTCGTTTTGGATCTGCGAGAGAAAATGTTTGAACTGATCAATAAAAAAATTCATTGAAAATCGGAGGAAAAAGATATTTTAACCGTTCTTGTTTTAAATCAGGAAGAAATATTCAAATTGTTACCTCAAAATATAGAAAGGGATAGAGTTATTAGAAAGTCGGATGGGAGAAATTAAGAATTGAACATTAAAAATATTAAGAGAAAGTGACAATTATTTCTTAAAATTCAGTAAATTACGTTAGAAATTCAAAACAAACTTCATTAGAATGAAAATTGTTTGTTCTATCCGATGGTGTATCTATTTTTTCCCAACGATTATCAGAAACGATAATCTGGGCGAAAATGTATGAAAAATGATCCAAAACAACATAAAACATTAAATAAAAATTGCTCTAGATTAAATTTTAAAATTCGGGCTTCGAGATGCATTGAGTCATCATTACGACTACCTGTGTGCCAAATTTCACGGCTATAAGTGCTATAGTTCGTCTGGACATTGCACACACACAGACACAAAGATATCAAATATATATAAATATGATCGAAATCATTGCCTTAAAAGCTCCGTAAGCTCGGCAGTACATTGTAAACACTAATTTTTTTTAAAAATTTTATATAATATAGAGGAGAGTCACCGAATTTTTACCGGTATCATAACTTCATTTCCTTTTATAAGTATAGATAACTAGAAATAAACGGGAAAAAAGAAAGAAAAAAAACAAGAAGAACCCTTTGAAAGGGTTAATCATATAATTTAAAAAAATAATTTTCCCCAACCACTAGGAGTGTCCTCGCCTTGATTTTCTCGTATATTTCCACAATATGGCTTGTCTTCGACGTACTATGAAAAGAACCTGAACATCATATTCTATATGATATGAATAGTTATGGACATCTTCTGAACATTATCTCATTCATTTGACAGACTGGATTCGAAACTAGACACGGATCTACCTCTTTGGCGCAAGACCACCACCAAATTTCATTGAACCTAGCTTACTGCGTTTTTTAATTATCGCTTTCGTATACAACTGAACAGGCTCCCCGACAGTTAACCCTGCGGTTGTGCCTTGTGTTAAATCTTATATTGCAGTCAACTCTCGCATCATACAAATACTCGGCGTTATTTTCCACAACTATTATGCATCCAACTCGCTTGTGCAGAACTCCGAATGACTAACGCATATTACAAAAAATAAATAAACTTTAACGAAGCATAACAAAAGACTTGAAATAAAGTTAAAGCAAATAATCAAAGTTAAGATGTCGACTTTGCACAGATGAGTCAAAAGGAGAATTCCAAAAGATGCCGAACAAAAGTTTTTAAATTACTCCTGAATTTACGCAGGCCCGAGACGAAAAGCGCACGCAGAAATGAAGCGCTGTAGCCACAAATCGAATTGTTCGACAAATTTGTTCCAAAATTTGTTGCAGATTTACGACTCTGTTGATAAAGTCGCACGCCAAATTGCCCCTGGTTCGTAGCGTTATGAGGCAATCATATTCATATTCGCACAGACGGGCAGAGTTCCCTTTGAAGGATTTCGTGCAAAATTTGACAGAAATCAACAATTTTGGTGTGAAAACCGCATACACAATTTCAACCATTTCGGATAATTCGAGCATTTTTTAAAAAATTTTCTGAATAATTTTTTTATAAAAAATGAAGGAAAAATAAGAATTACAAATCAGAAGCAAAGCTAATGTTTATTCCTAACTTATAAGAAGCATTTGAATCGGTACTTAAGAATGAATACAGCACCTTCATTAGCAGAAACAAAATCGGTTCGCTTCCTTCGACGTAAACTGCTCGACGATGCGAATCGCCGCTACCTCCTTCCGTACGCCTTCACAGAGCACCGAATGTCAATACTCTACTGCATTTGTTTGATGGATCTAAAGATATGACTCTGAAAGTCATATCTTTAGATCCATCAGGGAGGTCTAAAGCAGGCCATTCACATCTCTTCCAAAATGGAATTTTTGGAACACGGGAAGGAAAAAGCAATCGTCAGTTTTAAAAACCGATGGAAATTGGCACAGCGGAATGACAATGCTGACAGAACTTCAAAATCAAGTGGATAATGACAACATTCGATAAAACATTTCAGACTGAGATGAAGAGGAGATTTGTTTTTTCTGGAAAGGAGGATGCGAGGCCTAGTGCTACTAGTTAGAATGTTACAACTTCTTCTTTCAACTGAATGATGAACTGAGGAGGATTTCTTAAGCAGGCCATTCACCGCTCTTCCAAAGTGGAATTTTTGGAACACCGGATGAGAAACCTATCGTCAAGGTCGAAAACCTGTCAAATTTCGAGCAAAGGATTGGAAAAGGTGGAATTCAAACGAACTCAAAATCCAGCACTTCATGCTCCGATTCCAATTTGGGGCCTCGCTTAGAGGGTAGCGACACATTAAAGGATCTGCCTACATTGAGACCTCGCGTCGAGGGTAAAAATGAAACTCGAAATCTCCCGCGTAGGAGAAGAGGAGGGGTGTGGGCAGAATCCTTGGACTTTGAACCTTGTCTCAAAATAAACTTTGGAGCCTCCGTGCCTCATTTTTGGACTGGAATGGATGGAAAAAAAAATCAGTCTTGGGACAAATGGAATGGAATGTAGTGCAGATGAATGCCCAGCTTAAAACGCAAATCCTGAGGACGAATTTTTTGAGGATTGCAATACTTTCTCTACTTATACGAAAGAAAGCAAAAAAATTTATAATCATTGAATAATCACTAGAAAACTGAACTTTGTTATGCAATCTGAAACAAACTACCTTTTACTGACTCTTGAGTATACTATCGGATATTTTTCCTAATTGTGTGTAGCATGCCGTGAAAATTGAACAAACTGTGATCTGCGGCCGAACAAACTATGAATAATGCAACGATGAATTTTAAAGAGTGATTTTGATTCATTCAACACCCAAGAGAGATTTTGGCTTTGTCTTTTGGTTTTAGAGAGTAGACTGACTCTCCGGAAGGAAAAAAAGTGCGGCGTTAGATTTTTTTTTTTTACTTTCTCGTATACGAAGTGCACAAAGAGAAAGTAATGTAGTCAAAAAATTCGCACTCTAGATTTTGATCAATCTCCACGTTTTATATCTCCCCGAGTCCGAAAAACACAATTTTGGAATTATGTCTGTGTATATGTCCGTCTGTCTGTGAACAAGAGTGTTATGTGTGAACTTAGAGCTAGAGATATGAAATTTGGCATATGGGCTTTACACAAAATTAATACATTTGTATCAAATTTTCGACGAAATCCGTCCACGGGATCTCTGTCTGGCTGTCTGCCCATGTTCATATGAATACGATAACTCGAAAACTGAAATAGCTAGATAGATATAATTTGGTACACAGTTTTATCACCAGAAATGTAGGCTTGTATCAAATTTTGGACCAAATCCTTTAAAAGCTTGACAGTCTGTCGGTCTGCATATTCACATGCACGTGAACACGATAACTCCTAAACGCAATGACTTAGATAAATGAAAATTGGTATGAGGTCTTCTAACCCTAATTGTAGATCTACGCCCAATTTTCGTTTCAATCGGTTGTAAAAAAAAAGTTTAAATTGCGATTAAATGGTTTTTCGTCATACCATGACGCAAGGCATACTGCGTAACCACGCCCACTTGGCACATTTTACTTCCGCTTCTTAGGGAATATACGAGAAAGTATAGGGGAGATCACTCCAGCTGGTTTTCTGTTACGTTTTGCGAATGTAGCTATATCTCAAAATACGCTCCTTGGAGTTAATTCCCTACTGCGCAGCTGCGTCCAATTATGAAACGAGAATTATGTGTCTCTCTGCATTGTTTTCACACAACTTTGACATTAAAATAATCAACATGACAATGCGATGATAAAGTAAGATTTATGACTTTAATTAAATGATCCTTGTAAGTATATATACAAAGAAATAATTCCTTAAAAGCGATAGAAAGGTTGAAGAAAGGAGGAATTTTATTTTTCTTTAGAGGTTTCGAAGTCATCAGAACCACTATGGATTTACGCTTGCACTGCAAGTAAAATTATTTATGCTAAAGGGTTGGCTTCTTTGAAATTTTTCATCGCTACTGAAGCCATGGGTCAGCAGTAGTTCTTAAAACATAATTAATTTTCAAGTTAGTTGTAGGAAAATAAAATTTCTTAAGATACAAATAAAATATCGAATTGTTTTTCACATACAGTAAAACTTCGATTTATCGTCACCGTCCGGACCATGTCTGTGACGGATAACCGAATGGATGGATTACAGAAATCTTTTAATTTATTTGTACACTGTAAAAAATATCTATTTTTTCCCGGACTTTTTCCGTATATTTGACGGTTTAAAGCTGTTTTGTTGACAAAACGGTTTTTCACCGTTTTTCGCTCCAGCCATAAACGGTTTAAAACCGTCAGTTCAAATTCTATTTTTCGTCATACTGTATTGCTTTCCGTACGATAACTTTCCCTTTTCTTAAATGTAATTTTATTGCATTCATTTCATGTTTTTAATAGGGTTCCATCTCCGTAACCTTAAAATACGTGTTCTGGCAATAGTTGATTTTTACACCAAAAGGTGGCGCCACTAGAGCTATAGTAACTTTAAAACTCAAATAGATTATTTTTTCTTTATTGTATGAAGTCTCCGGTGGTCTAGTGGTTAGAGCGACTGCCTTTTATTTCTATGAACGCGGTTTCGATCCCCGGCTCGGAGGAGTTAGAAGTTTTGTCACCATCTTGCATCGAAATCGTCCAAGTAAGTTCAATTAAAAATTATATTAATGAAATTAATAATTAAGCCTTGATTAATTAATATTCCTAATTGATAATACACATCAGCACATTTCAACTCAACTCGAACAGAAGGAGAAAAATAACTCAACTCAGTTGATGACGTCACTTACTTCGATGACTTAATTTTTACGGAGAAAACTTGATTTCATACGGTAAAAAACTGTTGTGACTACGGATTTACTTCGTAACTTTTACGGGAAAAACTTGTTCCTGTACGGTAAAAAACCGTTTTGCCTTCGTAACTTTTACGGTTTTGCACAACCAACCCAGCTGCCAGTTTAAAACCGTAAATTTTACGGGAATTTTTTTACAGTGTACAGTAACACGATTTCACTGATGGATTGGAACGAAAATGGAAATAAAATACTTTAAAAGAGAATAATGCACACATGTTGCATTTTATTTTACAGAACGATCAACATAAACTTCAATAAAAGAGTAATAATGTAGAGAAATGTATTGTAATACTACAAGCCTACCTTTTCAGACAATGACGAGTGATAGAGACTGACGATTAAACGAGTGACGGTTCATCGAAGTTTTATTGTATATACTTCCTAAGGTATAACTATTTTAAGTAGCAGAAGGACTTCATTGACATTTGATTAGCGGCTGTAATTACAGATTGCTGGAGTGGAGCTGTCCGCTTGTTTAGACCTTGTTTTATAAGCTTTGACAAGAGTGAATTGGCGCTAACGAGTGGTGATTTTGCCGCGAGGAGACTGACTGAATTTCGTTAACAGCGTTTCTTCGGCCCACCCTAATATATATTCGCCTGTCTGCGAACAAGATAACTCAGAAACTAGACGAACTAAATAGATGATAGTTGGTATGTCATGCTCACGCCAGAATTATAGATGCGTATCAGATTTGCAGCCACATCTATCAACGGGTTGAATGTCTGTCGGTCTCTCAAATTCGTGTTTATATGAAGGATCCGAAATGCATATTCAATAGTCTTCACTATACTACGAAGCTAAACACAAAACGTGCCATATTGAGGAATTAAACGAGGAAGTAGAGGGGAGAAAATTCTCGTTTGTCTTTTTCCGGATGTCAGAATTGAAAGGTGAGCAACTTTTTGGTGTTAATACCATATCTGACAAGGAATTGCGGTCACTATAATGAGACGGACAAAGGATAATACACCAGGATCTCTATTTCGCAATAACTGCTCTCAGAATTCAGTTATTGGATTGAAATAAATGCAATCTTTAAGCAGTAAAATCAACGCGAAAATTCGGAAACAGAAATTGAATAAAGAAGAACTAATATGCACTGTTCAGCAACGAATGATAGACTTTAACGTGCTCATCTCTTTAATGAGCAATTCTGCTGCATGTTATTCGAGACAACCTCGGCTCTCAGAAGAAAAGAAACCAAACCAGGTGAAAATGTAATTTGATTTGCTAGATTAACGCCCCACTTTGAAGTCACACAAAGGTTATATCGGGATGCATCTTACGATTTGGAACCATAGGCACAGGCTAACCTAGCCCATGGCCAAGTACGCAGCCACGAGAAATGCATATTCAGAAGAAATACCAAGCAAATATTTGCAAATTTTTTAGTATTATTTCAAAAGGATATATAAAATTATGGATTTTTTAAATTTAAATTTGCTACATTACTAATATAATAGCCCAGATCTGTCTCTCGGTAACGCTCTGACGTCACCAACAATAAAACTCGCGCCATAGCACTGCAAGGCGCTAAACAGCATTATTTCATTGTTAGAGAACCTAAATTTCAGTAATTTAAAAGAGTAATTGTCGTTCCAATTTAAAATTTAATAGCTCTAAAATAGTGAAATAAAATTTGCTATTGATATAAAATTTATCTCGCTATGCTCAATAGTTCCCGAGAAATTTTAAATTATATTAATCATATATTTCAAATTAATTTCCATTTTTAATAGAAAGTAGTAAATCACGTCAGTGGTATATCATACGCGTGATATAGTTTGGACGCCACGATGCATCTGATTATTTATTGCAATCGTGATGATATAATTTGATAATATTTTTTGGCAACGTTTGGCAAGCAAAGAAGTGCTTTGTTTTGATTAGAAAAAGAATTCCTTTGAAATTTAAACTTTCGAGTTACGCTTGACAAGGTGAGAATTTCATGGTTATTGAATTATAATAAAACTGTTAAACATCGAAAAATACTCCACGTGGAATGTTGTTTACCACGAGATGTTTTGAATAAAAAAATATGTAAATAAAAAATATATTTCCTGTCATATAACATATGTTTATTTTATTTGTTTTCAATCAATGTTAAACATTTCTCTCGCATATATATCTATTTAAAAACGTCAAATTTAGCGGGAAATCTCTCAAATGAAGAGGTAATTTGCACCCATCGTACCATGACAGTTGGTTTTCTAGTTAAATGTATTGAGCTATACATTTTTTTGTGTTCTGTGGACCTTTCTCTTGCCTTTGAACTTATTTGAATTGAAAGAGATTTAAAAAGATCTGCCCACTTCAATGACCCTTCAAACTATTCACTGACAAAAGCGAGAACGAAGAAATTCTATTAGGCATTTCATACGATTTCGAGAATTCGATGGGGGTATTCCTCAGATGCTAATGTTATGTTATTTCATAAGTAGTGCGATTTTGAATAAAAAATGAATGTGGTTCAATGATCATAAAGATTGCATTAAGCGTTTATGAGTTTGAAAAATAATCTATTGTATATTGAATTGAAAATTAATTACTAACTTTTTTGAGAGGGGAGCGCAGAAAATGCTTTGGCCTAGGGCGTAGAATGTGTAAATGGTTCGTGAGAAGAGGAGAACGACATGGCACTCCAAATGAACTAAGAAGAAGGAAGTACGAATTGATTGAGGAAGATCCACTGAAAACCTGCGCATGAAAAGTTCCAGCGGACAGCGCCACACAAGTGAATGATGGAAAATCAGAGGATAATCTATTCTACGATTTTCATTATTACTCTCCAGTAGAGCTAACAGATGTAGAAAGGGGCTTTTTAAATAGACCAATAAGTATATATTCGAACATCGCTTGCTTCTAATTTGAAAATAGATTGAATTAATAGAGAGCAATGCCAACAGAACGTTGTCAGAATACCTGCAATTAATGAAATATTTGATACTGAAACTTGAAAGCAAAATAATATTTTGGACAAATAATTTCTGTAAGATTACTCCTGATTCAAAAAAATATACTTACAAAAGGACAGTGCTAAAAATATATATCAGCTCAATTTCTTGAAAGTAGCAGAAGTTCACACGCGACCTTGATTTAAACTTTGCAGGAGGAACAAGCTTCAGTTACTGAGAAGACGAAAGTGGATCATTTTGTCATGGTAACCACATGATTTCCCGCGCATGGTTCCCATTTCAGCTACTGACTGGACGCGATGGTTATTTTGTGCATATAAGTTTCTAGTTCAAGTTCAATGGAAAAAGTGATGCAACGTCTTTTCAAGAGTTTCCTTGTGTGTATAGATATAGCTTTAATATTTTTTTCAAAATTTGAGTGATGTTTGTTTTTTGCAATAGTCCCAGGTTTTAGTACACAGTTGGGAAGTTGGTGTTCCGGAACCAGTCTTCATGACTTTTCCCGTTGTTACATAAGAGCGGGCTTTATTTCATTTAGGGCGATTAAAACATCTGGTTTTATGGGTTTTCCTCAGTTATAAAGTAAGAGTTTTCATTTCTAGAATATGCTGAATACTTATGCGATGAAGGTCATAGGATAGAAGGTTCATGTTTCGATCTGTTCATATGGTAGATGAGTTGTTACAAACGCTTCAAAATTTGATCCTTCCGAAATCTAAAAAACAAAGCGAATCGCACATTTTGATATTAGAGATATAATTTTCGAAAAAGATGTCGAAGCTAGTGTAGCAGACCAGACATATATATATATATATATATATGTTCTAATAATAACAATTATAGTAATATACAAAATTCAAACACAAAAATAACAATATCCCTAAACCTTAAAATGAAACAAAGCTACTCTAACTATAGTCAAAATTAAAATCCAAAAATTCTATCACCTAATTAGAATTATCACAAATAATTAAAATCAATAATACTAATAGAGAATGAGTCAATTAAATATTACAAAAGCCCTAAAAAGTAAATAGAATCTAGAAGAATTTATTAACTTTAAGAATTACTTTATTAAGAATTATTTGTGATAATTCTAATTAGGAGAGAGAATTTTTTTATTTTAATTTTAACTATAGATAGGGTAGCTTTATTTGATTTTAAGGTTTAGGGATATTGCAAATTTTGTATCTGAATTTTGTATATTATTATAATTGATATTATTACTTACTATATACTAATTACACTTACTAGGTTGCTTTGCACCTTTAGTGTAAATAGATTGATTATTGATATTGATATTTTGGCTTCATAAGTCTAAACTAGAATAATGTTTTCTTTGTTAAATAAATTTTAAGAAAGGCAGATTTTATAAAACACTCTTATTGATTAATAAAAAGTATATTCTTTATTTTAATTATTTTCTACTTTTTGGTCTTTGATTTCTAATTCATTATTGAATATATTATCGAATGTTTAGATAATTGTTTCTCAAATTCATGCGAATGGATTTAAAATTTAATTAAATTAATGATTAACTGATAAGTAAGTGCTGAAAATTATAAAATAGCGTATTGTCAAAGATGTAAAAACCGATATTCACCAATTTTTACACAGGTGGTGAAAATTTTCAGAACTCTAGCACATCAGAAAGTAAGTGAAAACGAAATGTGTATAAAAATAACTAACTTTGCGCCATTATGTACCATTTTATTTTCAAAAAATGGGTCTGATGTTCAAAAAAAGAGCCATTTTTGAGAAATATTCAACTAATCTCAGCTTAGGAGCTTCCTAAATAATTGATTGATTTTATTAAATACTACTTTGTCTTCATTTTAGGCAAATATTGTTTAAACATAGAAAGTAATTACTTATTTAAAATTGTTTGTGCAAGTTTAATGGCATAAAAATATTTAATTGTCTGCGTACAAAATTCATTGCCAACACACCTCCCATCAAATTCATCAATTTTTAAATGCACTTTTTATGGTTGGCGTAAGTTCTCGCCAAATTTTTCGATGAAACGAAAACCTGGATTTTCCAATTTTTATCTCAAACCATAACACAATGTCTTGGTAATTAATTATTAATTAATTAAATTAATTAACAAAAAACAATGTCATCCAAGAAGCTAAGTGAATTTCTTTTCTTAAATTAATCTCAATATCAAAGTTATTTTATTATTCCACTAATAGGAAAAAATGGCCTTATAAAGGGTTAAACAAAACAGTTATAAAATTACAAGCACAAATTCAAGTTACTTGTATTAAAGGGGTAGATAAATTTTTATTGCATTTTATAAACTAGCAGTGCCCGTCTGAACGCTGCAAACAAATGCTTCCTTTTATGAGCTAGAGTGTATTGTTTGTAACGATGTGATTTTGTCTTTTTATCTCGAGAAAATAAGAAGAAGCAATCTAATTTCCATGTAAACAATTTTGATGATTCATTATTTCAAAATATCATGTGAAATAAATAAAACTAAACAAAATTTAGCATTGTTGATGAGCGAGTTTTGATAAACGTAATTTTTAAATCAAACCTATGCACACTCAGTTAGTATCACGCAATACAATCTTACACATCTCAATAATCGAAATAAACTCTTTGTGACTTTCATTCTAATTTAGATTCTAGAGTATTTAGAAACGTGATTTTCAGTCAAGCCAACAGAATTAAAGCAATTTGCAACAATAGGAATGATTTCTTATTTGCTTCCAATAATTTTTTAAAAACTCTCAATGATAACCATTTCCCTTGTAACATTTACAACATCAAAGATTTTGTCCTGAGAAACAGTCTGGAATTTACAGTATTAAAAAAAAATGGAAAATAAGGGCTTTTTTCTCTCTTAATACTTCTGAATTTGTCTCCTTCCCATGCTGGCAAAGAGATTGCTGTCTTGGCCTCTTCTTTCCTTCTTTTATTTTATTTTTTATTTTTTCTGCCTTTCTATTCCTCTTTTGGGAATATAGATGGCGCCACGGAGTGGTAGTGTTTATTGTTTTGCTTTTCTCGAAAGCGTGGGCAAGTTTTATCTGGTTGGATTCTAAAGGGGTAAGTCTTTACCTTATGAAAGTTTATTAATTAAGCTTGATGGCTAGTATTTTGTTGCTCTTATTAGCGTGTTTAATGCTTTTTCCTTTTTCTTTTGACGTTTGTTCTTATGGTTTTGCTCCTGGTTGATTTTTTGGGGAGTTCGGGCTATGAGAAGCTTTTTCTTGGCGAAAAATAGGCCTGCTTCTACAGAAAACTCCTTCAATATTCTTTTGAATCCATTTCGAATAGTTTCCAGCCCTTGAAAAAGTGAACTAAAATGGATTCCTTGTTTTTGCGGTATGAATTTCGTTTACTTCAAATACTATAGGATTGCTTGTATTACTTTTTTTTAAATTAGGCTTTATTGGTATATCTGTCTATGCTTTTAACAGCATTGGAGCAAAGAAAATTCATAAAAATATTTTTGAATTATAAGATGTGTAATAGTTCGTGAAATGGATGTTTATTTGAATACAACTATAAACTGTTTCAAACATTTTAAAATTGCAACATATTGCAGTGATATCTTAGTAGTGAAGCATTTCTTTTTTAAATACTACAATGGAGTTCATTAAATGTATTGTTAGCTGAAGATGCAGGATAAGAAGCTACCGGATAAGTATGCGAGTTCTCGCTTGCCTGGTAGGTACAATAATCGTGGGGTTGAGTTACCTCCGGTTCGATGACGGAATATACCTGTGACAGGGGTTGGATCGTGGCCGGCGATTACTGATAGGACTTTACCCTCAGGTTCCGATTAACGGTCGCGACGACTATCATTCAATTTTTCCCGGATGTTTAGAAAGGACGACCTCTGGTCACAGAGAAAACGCAGGACGAAGAATGGTTCGAGTCAACAGGTCGAAGTCCATAGGATACAGTGAGTTACGCAAATAAATGAAACTGAAAACTGATTGAGGGAAGGAAAAGAGGATTACGCGGTCAATCCTTTTCTTGAGGATGATGCAAAGGACAACAAACGTTTTAGCAACAAAGTTTTTCTTTCTGCATAAGGTTTAGTACGGATTGCACCAGGATAGCATCGTAAATATTGAGTACGCGCAATCTGTTTACAACAATCTAAACATCTGTTTACATTGAATGTACAGGATTATTGGTTACATCCAAGTATGGGTTCGTTATATTTAGAGATTAGGGACAGAATATCTCACGGCTGAATGCCCGCTGCACACGCGTCTGGACAGAGTTTCTTCCAGAATCAATCTGAAAAATTCAATTTCCAACAAACAGTTCTCGGAACATCTGGAACAATCCCAGAATTCCCTCGCTCACTCTCACAAGGATAGGGCACGACTTGGGAAATTCAATTCGGGATGAAACTTGGCATATTAGTAGCATACCATTAGGGTGTTCACCCATCAATCTAAAAAAGTGCAATGGCCAGCCAATTTGGAGGAAATGACCCTCAAACTTTGGGCACAACTTATATACCAGTAACTCTTCTCGAGAACTCAGTGTTCAGATAGCTCAGATGTCAGCGCGCTCGCTTATCATTCGGAAGGTCCGCAGTTCGGTCCTGGCTGAGGTTTCTTTATTTTTATTTTTTTCAAAATTATTCCAAATTAAATTAAAAATGTGAAAAATATTTTAAATCAAAACTTTAATTATTTTTATGCAGAAAATAAATTTATTTATATGATACTTGAATTTCAGATAAAATAATAATAAGAATAATATATAAACGGTAAAATAATTATAAATACATCTTTAATGGTGATAAATATTAGCTATACTTAAAATTCTCATTCTAAATTCATTGAAAGTTTTAAATTATTGGGTTTTTATATTCACAAATTCTTCGTTCTTATTTTATCTTGGAAACAGTAGAGAGCAGATGTTAATATATTGAATACATATGCAGATGGTCCAATATTTTAATGCTGGAATAAAAATAGCAGAGAGCAGCTGTTAATCCATTAAATGCTTAGGCAGATGGTCCGAAATTTCAATAATTGAAAAGGGACCAATAGATAAATGGCTTTACTCATTAGCCTATGAAATTCTGCGACAGTGCTTTTACTTCTATTCCTTTAGAAGCCCTGAACAAACGAGGTTATTCACCTTGGATTTTGAAGTGTTTCGCATTGCTTTTTGATTAAATTAGCATAATATAGAGAATTAAAATATTCTAAAGTGAAAATGTCTATGAATTATAATACTGCTAGTGTGTCGGAGGTTGAAGATGGAACCACACAAGAATCACTATACAGTGAAGTGTCAAAGTTGAGATAAAAAGATGCTGTTATTTATTATCAAGGTTTACTAGCTCAAAATAATTTAATTTCATCAGAATCTTCAGCTTCAATTTCTCATGAAGCAATGTTGATGGGTGAAGAAATTTTCCAAAATTCTTTGGCCATCCTGGCTGAAAAAAATATCGTGAGTGATGAAGAACTTATTCATGAAAATGAAAGGTGTCAAGAAAGTTACTTTCTGCACAAAAATAATTAAAGTTTTAATTTAAAATATTTTTAAAATTTTTAATTTAATTTGGAATAATATTAACAAAAAAACGCAGCCAGGACCGAACTGCGGACCTAGCGAATGGTAATCGAGTGCGCTGACATCTAAGCTATTAGAGCAGTGATTGCTTGCGAAGAGTTACTGGTATATAAGTTGTGCCCAAAGTTTGAGGGCCATTTCCTCCGAATTGACTGGGCATTGCACTTTTTTAGATTAATGGGTGAACACCCTAATGCTATGCTACTAATATGCCAAGTTTCATCACGAATTGAATTTCCCAAGTCGTGCCCTCTCCTTGTCAGTGCGTCACCAACGGCATCCGATCGTTTCGCCTTCACAACTGGGGCAATACTTTACCATATTTTTTCAATCTGCGGGGAGTCTTCACGAATACTTACAAGATATTGTATCACTAACCAATAAGATGTCTTGTCTAACTTGTCTATCTTCAGATGGTTTTACCTCCCTGTCTTATCGACTCGATATCTGATGACCAGATACATATTAATGGCACGACAAATTATATCTTGTCATAAGTTAATAAGAGAAGAGCACGTTTCTGTTTCTATGGCAGAATCCCGTTTTCAATGTATGTTTTAAGATTTAATCCATCCGGAATCTGAAGGTTGAAGAACGTTTTGGCTGAGAATCAATGGCCGATGGGAGTTCCTAGCTGAAAGCTATTTGGGTTCAGCTCACTGATTAAATAAATATCTAAGAAATTGTTGCCAAATAAATTACAGCGAAACCTCGCAGCATAATTCGTCCCAGAAGCTTTCTCGTTATGCGAAACAATTTTTCCCGTAGAAATCAACGTAAAATACGATAATGCGTTCCATGCCGAAAAAAACACTAAAAAATTTTATGTATAACGTTTATTCAAAAAAAATTATGCATAAGATCATTAAGTAGCCTGAATAATCTTCCTCTTATCTTTCATGCAGAATCAACCAGCATGAAATGCGGATAGGATTTTCAGAAATAAAAGGCGGAATGAGTGCTAATCACGGACTGATGTTACCCTTATTAAAAGAAATAAGTCAATTGCGTTACGTCATTGACTCAAATACGTCAGTCAACTCGTTAAGTCACTCGAATGAGTCGCATCATTTGTTACGTAGCGTTTCAAGAACTGTAAATTCATGGCAGAAAAAGAGTTTGAAAAACCATAGCCTTAAATATTACTAGAGTCAAAAAAAGGGAAATAACCAAAGTCATTCGTTCCATTCAAAACGTTTGTGGACGAGTTTTCTGTTTTGTTTATTTACATTAAAATGCCTTAACTACGTAATTTCGGTGTAATGCTAAGTCAATGGAATCTTGAAAGCGGAAGTGCAAAAGTAATGCAAATAAATCAAGGTTTTTAATGTAAGTAAACAAACCAAAAACTCGTCCATTACTAGAAAAAGAAATCAAAACAGAAGATCTCATTAGATTAACAGTGAAAACAGGTTGCAGTTAATAGTGCACACAAAAGTACTAGACACCTAGTTTGATGAGAATTAAAGCGAAATAAAAGCTCCGTGGATATGACAGTAGCAGGCGCAAAATCCGGGAATTCCTCGCTCCTCGTCACCCGTTATGTGAAACGTCGCTCGTTAAGCAAGTCATTTTTTTTACTATTTATTTTGTTCGTTATGCGAGGTTTCACTGTATTACTTTTAAATTTTCTTTTTATGAAATTTTAAAACAGGGTAATTCAACTTAAGTACGAAGGAAGTGCAAGATGCGCGACATCAAGAGCAACTCCGTAATTTGAGTTTCCTTGCTCTGTTGAGGGTAAATGGAAAAAGAGTGTCGCAACCAGAAAAAAGTATTCTTTTACACAGGCTCTTTCGATTTCTTAAATAAAGATGCCCTCTGGAAGATAAAAATACTTGGATTGAAGGTTTTTGTATATTATTACTATACAGCAGAAAATGAATATAGGATTGTATCGTACAAATCAGAAATCAAGTGGTGTAGAATTACCATAATCTATTTCGACAAAGAGAAAGGTTATGAAAGTATAAATTTGTAGTAGTTTCAACAAAACCATAAGGTTTGCATATGATGTCAAGTTATGGCTGATTTGCTGCCTTCCACAATTGAAGTTTTTATAAATGTGGTGCCCTCACTTCAAAATGCCCAAATTGTCACTGATAGGAAGAGGATAGCTTGTAGGATGAGTTTCTAGTAAATAATTTTAACTCAGCAGTACTTACCCTTTGCGTACAGTTATAGTGCTATAGTGTTAAAAATGCTAATAGTTCTTATAGAGTTATTTTTAGAAGTGATATTTATAGAGTGTTCATACATGAATAATGCTTGTTTCTGCTTTATGTTGAACATTCTGTCAATATGCGTAGACACCACAAGGCAACTTGGAGGATTCTTTTGCCAACCAAAGTCAGACTGGTATTGAGACTGGCAATGAAACACTTCCCTGTTAGCGAGAGATCCCAGCTACCATATTCCAAAATATCTTATTGCGTTCATATGCAGCAACCATTACTTGACCCGGAGGTGCTCGGAAAGTGAGGTTCATCGATTGGGAATATTTGAGATATACTGAGAGTCCTGAATGCGATAGATCTTAATCTCAAAACGAAGATCAGTTGCACGTGGTGCTTAATTCCACATTATCTTTCACACTCCAAGTTGCCCTTTTTTACTTTCTTGTACACCAAGTATGCAAAGAGTATTGTAATTGTCAAAAAAATTCGAACTCGAGATTTTGATGAATCTCAACGTTTTAGACCTCCTTGAGTCCGAAAAACACAATTTTGGGATTATGTGTGTCTGTGAACGCTATAACTATTAGAGCTAGAAGGACTAAATTTGGTATGGATCTTTACACATAATTTGCAGGTTGCTATCCATTTTGGACAAAATCCGTCCACAGGAAATCTGTCTGTCTGGCTGTCATGATAACTCAGAAACTTCAAAGCTAGTTAGATAAAAATTTGGTACACAGTTTTATCATCGGGAATGTCGGTCCGTATCAAATTTTGGACCAAATTCGTTAAACGGTTGACTATCTGTCGGTCTGTATAATCGCATATTTGTGAACACGATAACTTCTAAATGCATCTACTTAGATAAATGAAATTTGACATGTGGTCTTCTTATCTTAATTAAAGATCTTTGTCCAATTTTGGTTTCAATCGGTTGGAAAAAAGGCGCTCAAATTGCATATTCAGTTTTTTTTTCACCATTCTACGACGCAAATAAAAAGGCGCGACTGTTGGCGCGTTTTCCCCTCTTGAGTTGGGAAATTGAGAGTGTCAATACCGCTTGGCGCATTTTTACCGTGATATGGCGCATGCGAGAAACTTTCGGGAAGACCACTCCCGCTGTTCACAACAAGCTACTTTGACATCATATCATCTTTAATGATTGTTGTATATAGATCTTTTGGGTAAGGTCATAAAAAAAGGTTTCAGCTTTTCATCTAGTCCACCTGTGATCCTCATGTTACAAAGGATGGGGAGAATCAGCTAAGATCTCACCCTCACTGTCTGTTTCCCACAACCCAGTGTAGCTTGAATTCAATGAAACAATGTATGTTTATTTGTCAAGTTAGGTAACATTCGAAGAATTTTTATAAATGCTGTATTCAGTCAGCGAAGAAATATTAACTATTGTGATTTCGGCACTCAGGTGTTGTTAATCGATTTTATACGTGCATGAATAAGTCAGATGAATCGTGTTCTGGCTGAAAAAAAGTATAAAATTGACTACATTTTTAAATATTTTTATTACTCACATTACAGTGGGGATATTTAAGTATATTTTATGCTAAATACTTGAAACTTAGCGTAATATAACGGTAACGTGTAAACGGCGTGGATATTCGCTGCCTTTAACCCTCTGACTGCTTACCCCGCGATTTCCGTGGGTTGGAAGTAAATCTATTTCTGCTGAGATTTTCGCAAGCTGTTTGGTTTGCTTAAGACTTTTAGAAAGTTGAATCATATTATACTAATAAAGTCTTGGATGTAGATACGCTTGGTTCAACGGTATTTGAACACGTTTTCAAACATTGCATCTAAATAGTAATTAAAGAATTTGGCAGTCAGAGGGTTAATAAATATTAAAAAGTAGCAATTTGCATCAAACATAAAATATATAGCATTCCCTAAAAAGTTGATTTTAGCGCTTTGGGGTGGCAGTTGCTGGTGGCTTCAGCAATTATTGCAAGTTCAGCTTTGATTATTTTCTATCAAAAGGATAGAGGAAAAATATTTGGCCTTTCCAAAAAAAATGCAAATGCATGATTTGTAGCTTTTCGGCGAAGGGGTTTCGGTAAGCATATTGCAGAAAACGGGAAACGACTTCGTAAGATTTTATTAAGTTTCTCCTTTTCGATAGGGATTATCAAAAAATTGAATATAATGGGGCATACCTAGAAACTCTTAAAAAAGTGTTAGACGCATTTTACAAAGAAAGTGCGATAAGAAAAAGTATTTCGTAATAAATAACTTGTGATATCATAACATTCATATGCAGAAATTTTGTTTGGTTTCGTGATGCAAGCTGCTTACTGTTACAGTTACTGCTGAATTGCTGTTTCAATTGGACAGAGGAAAGATTGAACTTGTGACTAAATTAATTGTTAAATACAATCTGTAATTAAATGTAGAGTAATCAAAACTGCCTACCATAGCATCTGGGTGAAACTGAATGACAGCTGCTGCAATAGCTCGAGTACTGAGGCCAGAGTCCTAGTAGCTATCACCGGCCACGGCCCGTCCCCTCCCTAAGGAGGCACATACTATCTCTGGAGGGAGGAAATAATCCTCCATTACTGTACCCAAACAGGGAGCGAGGACCCGTTTATACACGTCCCCAGGTGGAAGTATAATTACACGTAGAAAAAAAATCACAGACAGTTTGTACCTCATATGGCAGTTTACTTCAGATAGTCACATTGTAGTATATGTTGCAAGTCTCCATATGCCCAATAACGATTCTCTACCTGCAACCATCGATGAGATCAGAGGTGCTTTCAGCATTAAATTTTCGAGTTAGAATGGATCGAAATTTCTATATAAGAAAAGCATATTCATTCGAAAAACGTCATGCTAATGAACTATAAATGGATAAAAAGGGTATAAAATAATAAAAATTAAAAAAGTCTTTTAAAACTCGCTTCTATTAGTGCACAAAAAAGAAGAAAATTATTTAACCAAAGATATGGGGTCAAAATATAATCGTAAAAGCGTAATCAACTGATAGAAATATTCTAAATAAATTAGAATTTCAGTCATATTCATAGTATTTTTTTATTTCTACAGTGAATATTTAGCAGTTTTCTTTCTTTTGTCATCTATATGGCTAAATTCCCTTTTAGTATTGTTTTGCAGCGCTTCACGTCTATGCGATCATCGTGATTGGTTGCCATGGTTTCCATATTTTTGAAAGATATTTATAATTATAGATATTTATTTATTTCCCATACATAAAATTTATAATAATTCATTATTATAAATATTATGGAATCTAGGAATTAATTTCTTCTCAAATTCTCTATCAGATGACACTTCTCATATAGAATCAACATTTAACTAAAATGCATCTATTAATTAGTAATTAAATTCTGAAAATATTAAAACATTGTATTTTCATCAGAAACAAACTTTTACAAAATTTCAGAACTCTAGTACATTAAGTAGTGAGTAAAAAAAGGATCGTAAAATTCAACCAAATATGAAATTTGGAAAAAAATATAACCGCACGAAAAGTTAACGATATGTAAAAAGATCAACTTTATGTGAAGCAAAATAAGAGCGCATCATTTGAAAACAGTGTTAGGTTTGAAAAGCTAGGCAAAAAATTACTATGAGTTTTATTTTCTTACAACAAGAAGAATTTTATGGTTATCGCCGTAACTTTCGGCACAATTCAATTGAAAGAATTGAAAGACCCATTGTGACTGTGAATTCTACAAAGTACAAAAGCCTCACCGGCACAGGAGTTACTATTTTAGAAATGACTGCAATATTTTTGTTTTGTATTTAAAAAAATTTCAAATCAATAATATTTTTTCAAAAATTGCCCTCTCAATTCAGATTTTGTTCCTTTTCTTGCATGAATTTTTCAAACGATTCAAACTTCGGGCCCGTCTCTTGGAAATCTGTCTCCTGTTCTTATTTTTATATTATTAAATCGAAATCTGCAAATTCTTAAGCAACACTAGCCAAAACAAAGATTTAGCGAAGACAGATGTGTTTGTCTGTTTTTAATAAAAACTGCCGAGCATTTCCGTCAAAGAATGAAATCAACACATATCTCCATCTATCAATCATATCTTATATATTTTACTCGTTTGATTCTCATACAAAACATTTTTTGGAATATTTTTAAATAACTTGATGTGTAAACGATACCAAGTATTTGAATAATAAACTTTAGTTTAGTATTTTATTACTAGAAAATCACCCGTCATGGTTTGACAGGTGCAAATTGCCTCTTCATTCGAGAGATTTCCCTTCAAATTTGACGTGTTTAAATAGATATATATGCGAGAGAAATGTTTAACATTGATTAAAAACAAATAAAGTAAACATATGTTTTATGACAGGAAATATTTTTTTATTTACATATTATTTAAATATTTCTTTATTCAAAAACCTCTTGGTAAACAACATTCCGTGTGAAGTATTTTGCGTTGTTTAATAATTTTCCTTGTACTTCAGATGTCTTTGTGTAAATTTTAAAGTGATTGGAAATCCTAGACCTTGAAAGTGCAACATAGAGCTGTCCATGTGAAAAGACAGGCTCATCGAGGTAAATTCCAACATGATCGAAAGTTTGCCCCTGCGATTTGTTGATAGTCATCGTGTAAGCTGGAATTAACGGGAACTGGCGGCGGTTGAGAACGAATGGTAGATTCACGTCACTGATGGCTAATTTAATTCTTGGCAAGAAAACAACATCGCCACGATTGCATTCAGAGACAATTTGGCGTCCAAACTATATCACGCGCATGATATACCTCTGACGTAATTTACTACTTTCTATTAAAATACGGAAATTAATTTGAAATATAGGATTAATATAATTTAAAATTTCTCGGGAACTATTCATCATAGCGAAATAAATTTTATATCAATCGATAGAAAATTTTATTTCACTATTTTAGAGCTATTAAATTTGAAATTAGAACGACAATTACTCTTTTAATTTTAAAATGACTGAAATTTAGGTTCTCTATCAATGAAATAATGCTGTTTAACGTCTCGCAGTGCTATGGCGCGAGTTTTATTGTTGACGTCAGAGCGTTACCGGAGGATCTGGGCTATTATATTAGTAATAGGGTAAAAATCTGTTATCTTGGTTTAGTTAAATGACTCAGTACGGATGTATAAAAATCCATTTAATTTGAATTTCAAACAAAAGAAATAAATAAAACTTTCCCCCAAATTTAATTAATTATATTGGTAATAACAGCTTTAAATGAATCTTAAAAATCCATGCACCTACAAGTAATTGTTACTTTGGAATTTAAGGAATTTTAGAAATACAAATGATTATTTTTAGGTCCCTTTTATTGCGCAAGAAACTTTGCAATGCTACGTTCTAAGACACGTGTAATCTTAACGATGCTCAGAGCTGCTACTTATTTTATTATAAATTTATTTGCGATAAAATTTACAAATTGGATAGAAACTACTGTTGACGAAATAATTTCGAGCCGGGAAAAAGAGAAGGTTTTTAGGTGAGAGGGCTTGTTCTCCTACAGCAGGCGAAGTGAAGAGATGTTATTAAACCCGATATAAAAGCGCTCCGAACTTCGCCATTCTTCAGTTTTCTTCTGAGAGTTTGTTCTCGCCGAGGGACCACCTGGAGTTTCCTCTACAATTCGCAGATCCCAGCTTGTCCAGGTACAAATGAAGTTTGACTGAATTTTCAACCCATTGTCACCATTCCTTAGTTCGACATGGTTTCGACTTAAAGTTCAACTTTTTAAGGAGATGCTTCTATTTCTCGACTAAATAGAACAAGTCTGCTGAATGGGCACGATCCGGAAGCTTCTCTCGAACTCTATTCTACAGTAGTAACAATTACCTCGCTCTTTCATGTTGTTGACTTACTTTTTAGTGTTTATGTTTTCATTAAGTAGTTATTTGTTACACATCTTGTCTATTAATTTGTGACGAAGGAACAGATGTTTGAGAGGAGATTGAGTTCTGGTGTCGGATGTAAACGGTTAGATATGGCCCATATAACTCAACATCCTTAAGGCAATATAGACAGATGAACATAAAGCCAAAATTAAAAAAGGAAGGTAATACAAGCAATCCTAGAGTAATTTGAAGCAAACGAAAAGCGAAGAGCAAAACAAGGAATCCATTCTAGTTCACTTTTTCAAGGGCTAAGAACTATTTCGAAATGGATTCAAAAGAATATTTGGGAAATTTTCTGTAAGAAGCAAGCCATTAGGATAATACAGAGCTTCTCAAAGCCCGAATTTCCCAAGACAAAGAAACCCAGGTAGCAAATCCACAAGAACAAACATCAAAAGAAAAAGGAAATACCATTAAAAACGCTAATAAGCCGTACAAAATATTAGCCATCAAGCTTAATTAATAAGCTTTCAAAAGGTAAGATCAAAAACTTACCCCATGATGAAACAAGCATGATTATAAAATTTGCCCGCGCTGCGAGAAATAGCAAAACGATAAACATTAGTTTCCTTGGCGCCATCTATATTCTCAGAAGAGGAATAGAAAGGCAGAAAAAAAAACAAGAGGCCGAGACAGGAATCTCTTTTTTCTAGTTCGGGAAAGAAACCAATTCAGACATATTAAGAGAGAAAAAAAAGGCAATATAAATATTATTAAATCATGTATAAAATAGTAAAAATAGTTCAGTCAAGTTGTGATTCATTGTAACTTGAACTGATTTTTCTCTACATTAAGCTGAAGAAAGGATTCCATAAAAGAATTATCACTGGAAGGTATATTGCAATATATTGAGAATAAATGGTGCAAAATCGGTTGCTGAAATCCTACGGATGAGTTATTGACACCCCAGTTATTGACATCCCTTCATCCTTATTTAGTTTACTTTCAACCGTATACTTAAGGTTAGGTTATGTAAAAAGGTTAGAAATAAATGACTACCCTACATTTGAGTTAAACTTTGACCAAATGAATCATAGTATTATATTTTTCGTAAAGCTGAAAACGATGAGCTTGAACAAATGGTTTGTCTTCTTCTGCGAGGTACTCGATGTTCGACTCGGCATGCCTTTCAAATGATTCTGCCGACTCATAAACCAAATGCTCCATAAATTCACAGTAATAATTTCCTTTATCTTTCCAAGCGATTGAAAACAGAACATGCGTATCAAAAATTAATAAATGAAGGCTTAATTTTTAAATTTCATAATGAATAATTTCCATTAATCTTTTCACTCTGAAGTCAATACTTTGCATGAATAGTATGCATTAGTAGATAATTATATTTGGTTAAGGGGCATTTTACGCATAATTAATCTTATTTTAAGCAAATCGTAAGTATTTACCTACTTACAAATATAGACAAATGAGAATAAACCGTGTGCCCACTTAAATAAGGGCCCCACGCCCTAAACTTCAGAACGACGCCATCTATAGTCATAAAAGTAGTGTCTAGGTACAGTAAAACGCCTGTGCGCTATGCGATGAGTCCACTTACAGCGCCACCTGATTGTAATCTCCGCAGTTAGCTTTCCCATCTTGAAAATGGTACAAAATAGCGGAAAAATGTCCATTACAATTTTGTAGAGCGTTATCGGTTTAGCACAAAAAGACACCTTATGTGCATTAATACGAATATTGTTTGTTCCCATTTTCCGAAATTGTGACGTCATAAGACATGAACAAAAGGAGAAAATGTTATTTTTCGGACGAAAAAATGACCCCATTATACTTTTACCTGTGGAAATAACTCAAAAGACAGGTGTATGCGACATTTCTGCCAACATAGCATATTCATTGGTATCGTGACGATTGAAAATGGAAGATAAGAAGTTAATGGTTAGAGTTAAGGACACAGTACTGTCAACAAACTTTAATTTTTGCAAGCGATAACTCACCAAATTTGGCAATCCAGAAAAAATTGAAAGTAATTGAACGGTTGGCAAAAATGTCGCGAACTTGGCGATGGGATTGTACCATATTTTCAAGTCTAATCGATGGGAACAATGGAAAAAAACTAGCACGCCAGTAGACGGCATCTGATTAACTCATTATTGGAAAGTCATATGACGTCTTTCGATAACCGAATCCAATTGACTGAGTATTATATATTTTAATTGTGGTTATGAAATGGTGTACTTATGCACTTTTTACAGCAATTCTAACGGTAAATACATTATTGATAAACTCAGTTTGTGGAAAGACGTCGTACATTCAAGTTGCCTATATTCAATCATATGCGGATTCTTTCTCATTCACTTTTTGGAAAAATCGCCGGCCACACGCTTCAGTTTCTACAAAAAACCCCGGTCAACAATGTGTTAACATCGAGGTTTTCTGTACCATCTAATTAGATTAGACCCCTCTGTTTTAGGAATGCGCCGTCGTGCCGATTCAACTACATATCCATAGAAAATTTGAGAAGCTAATGAATTACCGAGATTCTTGTATGGCGTTATAACGTCTATGAATGACTCAATTTTAGCTTATAAGTTTATAAATGATATAATTCGGTGCACGAGTGGCGCTCGGGCAAAACAGTTATAGGTTTAACCTGAAAAAAAAGAGAGGCTGGGGGCAAAATCCTCTCATGGACTAATTATCACGGATGTTCTTTCTTGTTCATCACCCTTTCCTTTGACACATAACTTCTGGCCATAATTTTTTAACTCACCAAAAATGATTATGAGCATCTTAAACTTGCTAAACCCCCTCTTCTAATTTTAATACATCCTCTTGGTACACTCAACGTTATAGGTAATATCGCTCTATCATGCCACCTTTCTTGAAACATTTACAAGATAAGGACAATGAAGGCTTTTACTGCTTTACAGCTTCAGAGAAAATTTATCTCATATCATAAGTATCCAAACGAGTTAGTTTAGTCTGCCATGTACGCAAAGGAACTGAACAAAATTCATCTCCAATAATATGAAGTGAATGTTCATGTGTGCTACGCTGACAATAATTTCAGTTAAATACATGTTTGATAATTAATAAAGAAAGCTAATTACATTTTGTATAATAATGAGGCTACTTTATAGAAATTTAAGGTTGAATTCTAGAAGTTGGTAGACTCTCTTAAAACGCTGCCTAATGGCCAAGGCAGTAACTTGATCGCTGCACTTCATTGACGCCAAGTCGCCAAAGCTAATGAAAGAAATACCTGCATTAGCTTTGGCGAATTGGCACCATTTTAAGATAGTGTACCAATTTCTAGATTTCAAACAAATTTAATTTTGTCACAAAGCATATTTAGCTTTTCAGTTCATTCATTTTAATAATAAATCAGCTAAGAAGCTAAATATATTTTGCGCCATGATTAAATTTCTATAAAGAAAGTTAATTAGGACACAAACTACAATTAACTTTCTTTATTAATTATTAAACTTG
Organism: Araneus ventricosus; assembly: GCA_013235015.1. NCBI lineage: Eukaryota > Metazoa > Arthropoda > Arachnida > Araneae > Araneidae > Araneus > Araneus ventricosus. Next base: position 3,052,657 of record BGPR01000026.1, on the reverse strand, counting down.
TATAATTAATAAAGAAAGGTATCTTTATCACTTACTTTATTTTAATATTTAATAATAACATCAATATTATAGAATTAAGTGTGAATCAAATTAAGATAGGTATACACTGGCGATATTTTGTGATTTCGGCGACTTTTTACGTTTGACGCCGAAAGACGACATTTTCCAGGTCGGAAGTAAAAAAATAAGCTAGATTCCTAACATTCAATAAAAAAAATGAAGCTACTAGTTTCCCGCTTTGCTGAAAGCGAAGCTACTGATGATTTTTTAAGTTTAAAATTTTGCCCGGAACGCGTTTGCAAGAGAACAATATGCAACAGAACAGTCGCCATGTTTGCTTATGCAATAAAAAAGTCGCGGAAATTACAAAATGTCTCCAATGATGTCGTATGTCAAAGCTGTTACTCAAGATATTTCTCTTTGCAAAAAATATGCATTCTTAATCTTTGTTAACTAATTTCTCGTAATTGGTCTCTCACAGAAAGGCAAGGAGGTTGAAATCTAGAAGTTGGTACACACTCTTGAAATGGCGCCAAGTCGTACTTTCCGTTAGCCGGGCGCAAACGAAAAATCGCCAAATAATGTAGAATTCCGCCAAATTTCTGACAACCATTTTCTTGGCGACTTGGCTCGCGTTTGGTTCACAATTGGCGACATTTGCGCCCGGCTAACGGAAAATCGCTTCGCTCTTGGCGACTTGTCTGTTCACAATTGGTGACATTTGCACCCGGCTAATGGAAAATCGCTTCGCTCTTGGCGACTTGACTCGCGTTTGGTTCACAATTGGCGACATTTGCGCCCGGCTAACGGAAAAGTACCAAGCTGTTACTCAAGATATTTCTCTATGCAAAATATATGCATTCCTAATCTTTGTTAACTAATTTCTCGTAATTGGTCTTTCACAGAAAGGCAAGGAGGTTGAAATCTAAAAGCTGGTACACACTCTTAAAATGGCTCCAAGTCGCCAAAGCTAATGCAAGTATTACCTGCATTTAGCTTTGGCAACTTGGCGCCAATGAAGTGCGGCATTCAACGTCTTGCTTTGGCGATTTGGCTGCGTTTTAACAGTGTGTACCAACTTCTAGATTTCAACCGATTGCATTTGCTGAATTTTTGAAACCTACTTCCCAGTATAGTCGTCTTGCCAACGGGTGGTACGATGGAGTTCATCGCCAATAGAGTAAGCTAAGACGTTAAATTTGCAGTCTTCTATGCTTTTGGTATTGGAGACTTGGCAATCCTCGTAGATGGCCGAATCATTGGCGACCGTACTGGAAAGCAGATTTCAGCCTTTAAATTAAACAAAATATTTGATTTTGGTATTTCAAAACATTTCACAACTTCAACGTATACATGAAATTTTCCATTTTGGTTAATTATATGCATTTATTCACATTTTTAAGGTATTTAATTTAGCAACAGAATTGGATCAAATTTTTCATCGATTTTAACACGAATTTTTCAAGCTATATGATTACAAACTGACATTTCTTTTTCTCCAAAGCTCTTTCTGTTTTTAAACCTTTACACTTTAGCATTCTCCGAGATTTGCAGTCCTAGAATCACTGCTTTTTGGTGGTGCTTCTTGTAGCTGGCTTAGCCTTCTGATCTGGCTTAGTCTTCTTTCCGGTTTCTTTAGCCAATTTCTTCGGTTTCTTATCTTTACTGGCAGCTGCTTTCTTCTTCGTTGGGCTCTTGTCTCTGCTGGAGTTTGTTTTAGCAACTTTCTTTCCACCACTTGATGTTGGCTTTGAGCTCTTACGTTTAGCAGGCAGAGAGCTGGACTTCTTTCCAGATTTGGAAGATTCCGAAACATTCTTATTTCCGCGCACTTTTTGGTCAACCGCTGCCTTACTCGATGCTGCCTGTTTAGAAGGCGCGTCGTTTTTCTCCACCCGATTACTAGTAGGCATTTCCATCGGAGCAGGAGAAGTTCTATCCACTGGTAAATCATCCATTTTCTTTACTTTTCAATTTAGGAAGTACTCAAAACTGGAAATAATTCAAAATTGTCGACTCAAAATACTATTTTTATTTTTTTGCAAGTTGATAGCTCTAAAAATCGTCGTACGAATATGAAGGATTTTTTTTAAACTGAATTCCTTCACGAGTGTCTTGCGCGTGAATGTTTGAAAGTATGCATTACAAATATCTCACGTTCACGTGCAACAGCGACTTATCTAAACTTTAAATTATTTCTGTGGTATGTGCTAAGATTCTTTACACTAATATTTGGCTATTTGGCTTTTATATATTGGAATAATGTGAAAGAAATTCATGTAGACAGAAAATAAATGCTTTAATAATATCTAGATAAATGTATTGTTCACATATCTAAATTTCTTCTGCATGTCATTTCTTGACATACAATGGATTTTTTTTGTCATAATACGGTTACAGTTCCTGAAAAATAAACATTAAATTGTGCTGAAATACCGACAATTGGCATAAATTATTTAGTAACGCTAAGTGCAATGCTGTGACTTTTTAATGCTTCATATCGTCAGCAATACAATATTTTAATTTTCGAGTAAATTTCAACTTTTTTTGCTTACATAAATAATTGGTAATAGTTTCCATATTAATTAATATATTAATAAATTACAACTTAATAACAGCAATTAATTTACATATTAAATAGTGTAGTAATACATTGTGTAATTATTTAATATATTAATGCATTGTTATGAATAAAAAATTAATGTGAACGCGACTAAATTTCAATTCACTTAGAGTATCATCATCAACGCCTCATGCTTTTACAATTTCGGTCCGATCAAGATTTTTGATGAGAAAAATCTAATTTGTACTTTTTAGTACATAAATGGCGTGTTTGTAAAGCCTTTTTATATTTATTATTCAAATCTAACCTTTTCTTTTGAGATAGCTCTTTTTTCGTTTATATGACATTTTTTATTAATTCAACAACAGTGCTGCGCGGGGGCATATGGGCCTTCCTGTTTCATGCCTTCTTCAAATATTTCTTCCACGCATAAAAGGTATTCACCTCATCTGATAGATAACATAAAAGCGATGCAGTTCCTAAAAGTCTTTCCATCTGTTCCCTCTGAATAATCTGGAGAAAGGCGCATAATGTATATTGTCCCTCATCAGTTGCTGATGTTGTTTGGAACGAACTACATCTGCCGGAAGCATATCGAGCGATACCCCATTTCGTCTACTATTCTTCGCTCAGCTTTTATATTATGTGTACTCTCCATACCTGCATATCATATTCACTTGCCTCAGCGGGTAAAAGGAACTGAAAAATCCCGAGTGTTCCCTATCGACGTTTTTATATATTTCAAAATAAGGATGTTACTTATAAAGAGAGGCCGATGAATGATTTTGCCTGTGTGTGACGCAACCAAACCTTCTGGAGTGACATCAATGAATATCCTCTAAAGGTATTCAAAGTTACCTTTGCCATTGAAGAATTGTTTGTTTTTTACTTCCTAGTATATGCAGTATTCTAATCGTCAAAAAATAATATCTTAAAAATTTGACACATCTCCATGTTTTAGACCGTTTAGTCCTAAAAAATTTCACTTAATTTTTAATTCATTGCAATTGCAATTAAAATTTAGGAAAACGGCTCCTAGGTGCAGATTCGCACTCTCCAAAGTATATTTGTGTCAAATTTCGTTGCTCTAAGTCCAGCAGTCTGCTTGTAGTACGCCAACACACACACACGCACATTCTCCCTTTTTATTAGAAGAGATTCATTTTCATCATTTTTAAGTTTATTACTATGCGTATTATTTATGTTGCTATATTTATATATATTTTATTACTTGTTACATATTATCTTCCGGTCAAGATAGGTGTAGTGCAAGGATGTCAAACTCGTGGCCTACGAAGAATATCATTGCGTCCCACAAACTTAGTATTATATAGCAAAGCTTTTAATGCAAATTTAGCAGTTTAATTTGTAAAATTCCTAATTATGCATATTTATTAATAAAGAACCACACCATTCGTCAGCGACCGATTACTAGTCGTTTTCTTCATATATAGAGAATCAGCACTCAACCATATGCAAATGAAGGTAATCGAAATTTAATTTTATTCAAATTTGAAGGAAAATTCATTGAATTTGAGATGTCTGAATTCTAAAAATATTTGCCAGCCAGGTTTGAAAACACTCGAAAATTGCCATATGAAATTGTTTCCGTGTTTGGAAGAACTTCTCGGTGGGAGCAATTACCTACACTTGTGAATGGAAATAAACCTCCTGTCAGATACATGATTACTGATGTTCGCCTCGGGTCAGTTTTGAAAGTAGTCACTGCCAACAAGATATCCTCCCCAAGTAGGAAAGATGGTAGTAGAGAAAAGATGCCAAATGTCTGGAAAAAACACAAACTTTATCGTTGCCCCATTTAAGTTTTCGAATTTTATAAAAATTGAATTATTTTTTCTTCCGTTCCGTATAAATCTACTTTGTTTATTCGGCCCGTGCTAGTATCTGAGTTTGACACCCGTGGTGTATATGCCTTTTCAAAATAGCTGTGCACCTTTTATTTCTCACATCTGGCTGGTGAGGTTTCACGCATTTATTTATGTTTATTTTCGGCCAAACATGTGTGTAGGATGTATTTTTCGAAATGTTTGTTCCCGTCTGTTTTTTCCAGACATTTGGCATCTTTTCTCTACTACCATCTTTCCTACTTGGGGAGGATATCTTGTTGGCAGTGACTACTTTCAAAACTGACCCGAGGCGAATATCAGTAATCATGTATCTGACAGGAAACGAAAGTAAAGATCTCAGGAAGTAGAAAAATAAATTAATTTTAGTTCGTACTATGTGATATTAATTGAGTTCCGCGTCAATGAATCAATATAAAATAAAAAAAGAAAAGAAACTGCTGAACTTAGCTAAAAAAATCCCTGCCATAACTTCTATTTGATATTAAATCATCATAAGAATCAAAACAGTATCCCTAATTTGTGGACAAACTGTCTGGTCTAAATCTCTTTGGCACGTAGTCAAACCAAACCACGTGATCGTCACCGACTTCTCAAGCCTTTTATATTATAGAAATTTTTCTTCTACAAGAGCTAGTTTTGGCAGAGATTTCGGATAGCTCTAAATAAGGTGTGTTCCAAAATATACCTTAAGTAACTTTAACGCAGAACATTGATCTAATAAATTAATCCATCCACTTTCAAAAAAATTTAACTAGTAAACTAATTTGAGTTTTAGATCAAAGTTATCAACGAAATTATAAGAATAATATTTCTCTTCACTTATTAAAGAAACAAAATTTTATAAGAATATAGTTAAGTTAATCTGTTTACATTTGTGTGTAAAAGCAAATTAAGCTTTTAATGATCTTAAATAATTCACGTTTATAACTAACTTACCAAAATAACCTTCGCGTAAAAATTCCTAAACAGGATTTTTGCCATTAATAAATAATAAATGGTGTAATCCTAACAAAAAAGTTTCAAAACAAAGAACAAACACGCGCAAAAGAGACAATGCAATGCCTATGCTTAAGAAAAGTTTCTGTCAGTTTGCATGGATGAACAAACTTTAAATCTTCGGAGATCGTATTATTAAAAAATGCATCGCTGCTACTGTTTTGGGAGAAATTCTCTATTCGTAGACTACGTTTAAAAATATAAATTCCGAAAAAAAATTAATACATTGCCGTTGCATAATTCTTTTTTACCTTAAAAATGCATATCATAAAATCGAGTGACAACGTCTTCAACTTTAGTTTTTAAAATCGAAAAAAATTCAACGAGTATAAAAAATAGTATTTCCTTTGCATTTTTTTCCGCATAAAGTTGCAATTATTTGTACTTTTAATTCAATGGGAAGATATATTTTTAGTTGAGACGCATACTGAAGTCCAGCTAAAAGAATCAGAATGGGAAAAAATATCTCGTGGTCGCTGTCATTTAGCCTAAACACGAATTTAGGACGTTTGGATGACATTTCCTTATAGGGAACCTCCGTGACTCTCAATCATATGAACACTGATTGATATTAATAGTGATACTTCGTTACTCATGTAAGGATTATAGAAATATGAATTATTTTAATTTTGCCTACAAAAATATGGTTAAATTTTGTATTACGAAAATACTAAATAATTGAAATTTTGTTCCATTTTTTAATTAACAGCTTATCTAAATAAAATTTAATTAAAAACAGTTTTTAAAACACACTTTTAATAGTGCGATAAATAGAAGATCTTTTATTTTAATTATTTTCCACTTTTAATTCAAACTCATTGATAATTAAATAATAATTTAGCTCTGGAAATATTAAAATAGTGTGTTGTCAAAGGGAACAAAATTTCAAACCTCTGGAACATTTGGAAGTGATTGAAATATCGATTACAAAATTCCATATTTTCAAATATGAATAATTAAATTATATTATTTATTACAATCAGTGAAATACATCTGTAGAGTTTATATTCGAAATATTATTTCTTATATTGAGGTATACATTTCAAATAAACAGATCTATTTTTTTTATTTAAAACCCACACCGGTCCGGCCTACCCGAAAGGGTGTAAGGCCTTTAGTAGACCGACGGGGAAATATAAAAGCAATACAAAAACAGCAATATGACATGACACATAAAATCATCACAAACACATCACAGAACGTTACAAACATTACAAAAAAGGGACAACAACAAAATAAATAAAGTAACATAAAAAACATACAAGAGAAAAAAAATTAATTAAAAGTACGCCACTGAATAGATATTAAACTTGGAGAGAACCATAAATTAATTGAATTCTGTTTGATTTATATCACCAGATCTGGAACCAAAATTAAAAATATTCAAAACACTTAAAAAGAAGAGCCCCCAGTATGCATCCAAATGAGCAAAATAAAAGCACAAGCTCAGCACAAAACACCAGTAAAAAGAAATAAAAAAAGGCAATAAAAATTTTTAAAAAATATATCACTAAAAAAACCCACAAAAGAGCATCAAAAACAGACCCCGTGGTCTCTCACCAGTCTAGAAAACAATAAAATCCATCTAAGTACACGTCAATCAAACAACAAAAATACAACAACAGAAACAACAAACACCCCAAAACAAGAAAATCAAACACAAGGCCACCAACCGGGACCCTCCAAGGGCGAACGCCCAACAAAATGTAGGACACTAAAACATTCCAACAAGTCCAGGATTAACCTAAAAACAATATAATCAGTTAAAATTTACTACGTAAATAAAGTGTTAAAAAACTTAGGATAGGGCGCAGGGACAACCCACTTAAATTTAGTGGTGTGGAGGTAAAAGAGTAAAGATATCTTAAAATAATTTAAAAGCAATTTCACTCCGAAGTCTTTAATGAATCACAAATGTTGTTGCTAATAGCATGTGCTTTCATTAATTTATTTATTGCAATTTTATTACGCATTAAATTTTTAAACCATATCTTTTCATTTTGCTCTGCAGGCTTCTTGAGGTGGAATTCTTTGGTGAGCGTGCAGTTAAATAAATAATGATCTGCATCGCCCACCTGACCACAAGAACAACTTGGGGAATTCAATAAATGGAATCTATGTAAATAGGCCGGAAAAGGACCATGCCCACTAAGAAAATATATTAAATATTTATTAACGATTAAAAACTTTTTGTCTACTTTGTCCATGAATGTCCTGACTCTAATAATAGAACTTGAGTTGTGTTGGTTCCAATAATTTTCCCATTCATGAATTATAAAATGTTTGATTTTAAATTTGACATATGAATATGGGGATGGAAGATCTATATACTGCCCTATTGTTGTGGCCAGTTTTGCCTGACGCTCGGCCCCCTCGTTGCTTGGGTTACCGGCATGAGCTTCCACCCAGGGCAAGCTAACCAACAGTCTGGAACTATAAATCTTTTCTTTAATACTATTTACAAACTCTGATTTGGGCTCTGCGCTCTTAGTTGCTTCTATTGAGGACTGACTATCAGTATGGATATTCACCTGTTTATTATGTTCTAGAGCCCAGCCTGCAGCGAAAAAAAAAACAGATCTATTAAAACGAATTTTGAAATTAAAAAATTTATGTTGTTTGAAGAGCGAGCAAGATTTTAAACAAGTTTCCTAATTACTTGTATCAAAGCGACCATAATGCATAATTGAATACTACAACAAAGTAAACAGTGAAGAAAGTCTGAGTAATGATCACGTAATTTATTTTATAAACCAAGTCATAATGAGGATCGTGCCATAAGAATGCGCGTTTTAACCCAATTAACTCAAAAGCGAATCGAAACTGTTTTCTTTACTGAAGGTTACAAGATTCATTTCAAAATTTTTATATTCTTTTTAAGCTAATTTTCAAAATAATTATGTTTAACAGACGACATATGCACCAGAAATGACATTTCTTAGACATTAATAAATACATAAATGCCGTTTCTTTAACATTTTGTCGCTTTCAAATCTCAATTTCATTTACAGTTGGGAGAAATGCTGAAATCGGAAAATAAGCAGCATGCGAGAAATCCATATTGCAGTCTCAAAATTTTTGACACACTTTTATTTAACAAGTTTCATGTTTGTAAGGATGGAATTTTGTAATCGATTTTCCACTCTCTTCCTTATGAGGCAGAGTTCTGAAATTTAGTACACTTTTGTGTTTTCGTTGATAATACTGTTACAAAAATAGTCTTATGGGTGTACGGGAAAAGCAGTCCAACAAGGAGCATAATGGAGAATGACGAATATTTCGGAGAACACGAAACACAGGTAACAGGAAAAACAGCACTTGCACAAATTAGCAACACAAGCAGACAGCAAATCACTAATAATAACAGTAACAGCGCTAGCAATAGCCCTCAGCGTCTAGCAGCTGACCACCTCACAATGCGAACAAGCCTTCAATGAGATTATTGACTCCTCGTTCGCTCGGTATTTATACCTTATATGACTGGACGTGGCGTCACACAGAAATCTCTAGAAGATACTCCATATCTCCGTTTCTAATAGAGATAGAGCGATGATTCTAGTATTTTCGAGACCCTTCATTTTATCGCCAAATTGTCGCCAAAGTCAGAGCGCTAAGGCGCCCCTTCCAGCATCCGATAAAATCTCTGTAAATGCCTCTTTCCAACCATGAGACTAACATTACAGGTTCGTAAAAATATACAATTTTAATAGTTTCAGGACTTAATTATTAATTAATTGATTAGTGTGATTAAACATCTATTCTACACGAGAGGCGCTAGCTGGTAGTAAATTTGAGATAAAATTTATTTTAAAATTTAATAAGGAGTAGCACTTATAATGCATTTTAAATGCTGCTCCAATTTAATTTTGCAATCCATTTGGCATCTTTCAGGAAGAAAAAGGACATGAATTCACAATACAGCATAAAAAAATGTGAGTAAGATGTTCAAAGAAATGAGAAGATGCGTCTTTCATGTGAATGTGAAGTCACATGAATTGTTTTCATCGATTAAATTTGTATAATAATTTAAAACAATCAAATCTAATTTTTAAAAAAATTAAGCATGAGTCAAATTATGTTACGCTAAGAGCTGCTTTACAAGGGGCTTATTTTGAATCCTACACATAGAGTCTGTATCATTTTTTTCAGGATTTCGCCTCTTAACAAACAAACGCCACCTATCTCAATATTTTGAAATTCCAAAGAGGAAAAAGAAATGGAGTTTTTCAGAACTAACGGTGAATATTGCAGTTTTTTTTCATATCTGGTAGGAACGAGCTGTCTCATGCTCTTATGAGATATTAAAAAAAATTAGAAATATTCTTTATTGGATAAGAAAAGTTCAGTTTTTTCCCTTCCTGTTTGAAATTTCAAAAAAATTGAGACAGGTGATATTGCTTGTTAAGAGACGATTTATTCAACTTTCGTGTGATGCTCTTTGAATTTCAAAATTACTTTGCGCTTTAAAATTGGAAACTAGAAATAGCCCGAAAATAAAATACTTTTAATTGTTGATAATCCGCCGAGAGAAAATATGAAATATATTTATATATGGGCACGCGATTGCGACTTTGATGAAAAAAAGAATTTAATTATTGAATATTAAAAAGAATATTAAAAAATCGTTCAAATTCCTAAGTCATAACCAGACATCATCAAAACTGCAAAATGAGAACAACAGCAATCATTAAAATTTAATGTTAAAATTTCAAATCATTTCTTGCATTTTAAATAAAATGTAAACTAAAAATAATATCAAAGTCGCAGTTATTAATTTTATTTCTTTTTCTTTATTGTATGGCTGTTGTTTAGTTTAACAGTTTCCATAATGCGTGACTGGCAAAGCCAAACAGAATTTAGATCTCATATTTAAAATTCGAAGAAATCAGTACGGTTGATGTTACAAATTACCAAACAAATGTTATAAATTACTAAGCAAACTAAAAATTTTGATTCTCTTTAGCATAATATATATCTCATTGTTTTAAACAAATTATTTCATCAATAATTAAAGCAGTTCTCATCGCTAAAGATCCAGAACATGAAAGGAAGCAACACAACAGAAATATTTTCTGCTTACAAGATTTGTGAAGAATCGCTGTCCTCATACTCAAAATCAACCACATCTTTCTTTTCCTCTAAAACATGAAAATTATTCTAATAATTACGAAAATGCGAATCTGAGCTATGGTACAGAAGAGGATTGATGAAGATTTCTTAATTAACATATTGCATTTTAAAGCAGAATTAATGACATTCCTTTGATTAAGCACATTATTTTCAAAAACGCATTGATGTAAGCAGATCAGAAGAGGTAAACTTTATTTAAAATCAAGGATTTTTTAATACGAATTGAAAAACCTTCGAGGAGAAGCATTTGTTTAGAGATGCACACATCTGAGAGGCACTAATTTATGAAGGAATAATAATTTTTAGTGAATTAAAGAAATAAAATTCCGTCGCTATAGAAACAGTTGATTTTATGACGTCCGCCAACCTAAAAAGTGTCGATGTGTAGGGAAGAATTAATAAGGAGAATTTCGTTGGTTTGAATTATGAATTTCCGCCCGTTTTTGTTTCTTTTTATCATGATGAAACCTTATGAAGCGAAAATAAAAATGTATTCATGATAAGAGAGTAGAGTAAACAAATTTTGCTCAGAATTCTTTCCTCATTCGAACTTTATTCAAAACTGAAAGAGGTTATTTGAATATTGAGCAACAGAGGGAATTTAAAATTTGAATAAGTTCAACGAAATAGTGAAAAGTACACAAAAATTATAATTTCCCAGATGTGTGTGTTTAATAACAATAGTAGTAATAATTTAAATATATTTACGTTACTTTCGATAGCATTAATTTTCACTTCTTTATTAGCAAATATTTATCAACCAAGAAAGATTTGTGTTCTTGTTATCAGATATAATTTATTGTTTCCCATTAGGTTTAAAACATTGCACAAAGAATTATAGAAAATGTTAAAGAAGCTGGTACAAATTAATCGTAAAAAATAGTTAAATCAATTGTATTTTAATTAGAGATATTGATTCATATTAGGTTTACAAATACAACATGACCATAATTAATAGTTCCCCTATTTAAAGCTAATTTCAGCCGTCACTATTCAACAGAAAAATGTAACAATTGGTGATTGACTCAATAAAGCTATTCGGAAAACATTCAGCTGATTAAAAAAACAGTTCAAAATATGGCCACTAGAGGTCGTACTACCGCGAAACCCATTGTACAAATGTAGTTCTTTTTCGACGTGATGCAGCAGCTGCTATAATATTCGCGGAGGACTTATTTTCCATGCATTCGTCACTTACAATAGAATTGGAATTAAGAGATCGCGCTTTGGTAGTCAAATTGTTTTATCAGAACTCTGATTCATCACCAGCTGCTCTACGGAAGCTGCGAACAAGTTCAGTCTTGCTAAAGGACTCCCAAAGATGATGATGAAACAAGATCACTGCCTGTTCAACATAGAAAAAGAGGTTGCTTTTCAAGTAAAGGAGAACAAAGCTTCGAACTTTCTGCTGGCACTAGAAAGAGTCAGCAACAAATTCTCTGCGAATGATTGGATGTTATAACTGCTACTGCGGTGACGTGGCAAAAAATTACATGTGGGTTTCACGGTAATAAGGCTACTGGTGTCCAGATTTCGAACTTTTTCCCCCCTGAATGCTTTTCTCAATCCTTTATTAAGTTATCCACAATGTTTCAAACGTTTCTCGTGAAGGATAACTGCTGTTGGCAGGTCTGAATACGGGAATTTTGGTTATGAACATTCTGCATAAATGCTTGTATCCAATCATTGATAAGTGGCCACTTCAGAAGAAAAGAAGGCTTGGATTGCATGATCTGAATCTTCCAGTTAAATGTATTTTCTCTGTACCATAAGACGTAGGTACCTTCTCACACTTGTTTATTTATGAATAAATAAAGACATAAATATTTGAAAGAAAGCACCTCTTAACTCATAAGAAATAGTAGCAAGTGTTGTTCGAAACACCGAATGTATCTGCAGTTGCTTGTAAAAAAGTTACCAAGAGATAATTTGAAATGTTCTAATATGTTGCTCAATTTTAATATAATACTAACTTTTACTTTATTTCTGTTTTTCTAACATCAATTCAAAATCACATCCTTTTCAAAATTTTGATTTATTGAAACCGCAATTTTAATATATGGCCACTGAATAGACGCAGGTATTTGTCGGTTTTTGGTTCCCGATCCGACAAAAGGCCTCTCGACTGGGCGGGGTCATCTTGTTTCCGCACGGCCTCTGCTTGAACGGGATCAGCTTACTTTACTTATTGAAACAGCAACGCTTTCTTTTTACTTTCTCGTATACGAAATCTACAAAGAGAAAGTATTGTAATCGTCAAAAAATTCGAACTCGAGATTTTGACGGATCTCCACGTTTTAGACCTCCCTGAGTCCGAAAAACACAATTTTGGAATTATGTCTGTCTGTGAACATGAAAACTAGTAGAGCTACGGGGATGAAATTTCGTATGTGGTCTTTAAACATAATTTGTAGGTTTCTATCAAATTTTGGACAAAATCCGTCAACGGGAAGTCTGTTTATTTGTATGTCCGCGGTCATGTGAACGCTATAACTCAAAAACTTGATTAGCTAAATGGAAAAAATTTGGTACACAGTTTTATCGTTATGAATGTAAGTCCGTATAAAAGTTTGGACCAAATCCGTCAAAAAGAGGCGTTCAAATTGCATATTCAATTTCTTTTAATCCGATTCTCAAGCGCATGCGTATTGGTAGCAATCTGTTATTGTTGTAAATTTTATTTACAACAATAAATAATGTTTTCAAACATCTATTGTTAACAATTTTTTTATTGTTGTAAATCAAACCGATCTCATTATTTCAGCAAATCTTTCATTCACGCGCTTTTGCAATTGTTACGGTTGTGGTAGTATAAATTGTTTTCTTGGGAATTCAATTCCAAAGCAGAATTTTCGCTTTAGTATTCATTGCATTGCTTATTTTATCGCACCTGCTTCAAAGTAATATTTTTTTGAAACGTGGCAGCAGATATTTGATTTCAGGTTTGTTTGTTTTTTGTTTTATTTTCTCGTATACGAAGTATACAAAGAGAAAGTATTGTAATCGTCAAAAAAATTCGAACTCGAGTTTTTGACGAATCTCCACTTGGAAAGTTTAGGGGAGACCACTCCCGCTGGTTTAAATTATAAGTATTAATGCATTTTTCATATTCTTTTAAATTTAATTTTCCTCTTTTTTTTACATTAAGGTCTTTTCCTAAATCGCAACCAATGACTAGCGCAGGAGTTGGCAATGGGGCGTACGAGCCAAGGGGCGCACTTTTCGTAAAGAGCCATATTTAGAATTATATTTACCAAAATCAGATTCACGAAGCAACAAGTCAGCACCATGAATACACATCTAATTGCTGTATCTTTAGAAAAGTTTATTATTATCCATACTTACCCTCATTGCTATTTTAAAGGATTGTTTAATCCAATTTTAGTCACTGTTGTTTACCAAATCCTAAACTACAAATGACTCTATACTGCATTTTTGTAAAACGAATATCTTTTGCAGGGATTTTTTCCGATTTATTTATACTTTGGTAACTTTAATTTTTAATTGTACAATATCTCAATGATGACTTATTATATCACATTGTTTCGGATGTTAAAAATTCAGCATGAAAAGAACAGAAATCCCTAACGGTGTGAAAGATATTTAAGTAATTGTCTTATTTATCATGCATGAAATGATGTAGGTTTAGGAAGAGAATTAGAATTCTCGTAACAATACTAACTTCATAATAGTGAAAACTAATGTAAAAAAGGTGTTTACTCAGTTGACAGGAAATGAAAATAACAAATTAATATCTGAAGCTTAATAATTACGAAATAATAAAACAAGTCTCTTGTCGATTGAAAATACACATTCTACAGCTTAGTTGAAACATAATCTTTAAAAGAGTACATAATAAAACACCATCTTTAAGTTAATTTTTTCATAAATGGTGTCATTCCAAAACTCTCTAGCGTTTATTTTACAAGTTTATTTCGATTTATTACTCTCTTAATTTAATATTTATTATTTCACTGCAATCATAATCCGTCGTAAAATTAATTCTCGTGTGGTTTTCAGTCACTCGCTGTCTTTTTCTGTAGCACATTATGTTCCTTCAGCTTTCCAAATATTTCGAGGAAGAAAAAATAGTTTATTGGTTTAGATGAAGGTAGAGTTTCACGGTAAGAAATGAAATGTTTAAACAGCGATAATTTTTTATACAATGTTTATTGCTTTTAAAATAAAAATAATGATATAATTCAAGAAGAGATTAAGTTAGTTATTCAACAGCAGTGGTATGGTTGATCTAAAGTTTAATCCATTTCTTCCTTTCTACGACCGAAATCAACGACAAATATTTACTTGTAAGCAACAATTATTTACGTGTAAAATAACAATTCTCACGGAACCTATCAATGACCTAGCGGGTTGAAACATGAAACATCTGAGGAATATGAATACGAGGAGGAAGGTTATGGTTTCTGTTCTCTGGGTGTGCACTTAATTATTCAAAATTTCCGAAATTCCTAGTTATTGAAACACTGGAGACTGATGTGCGCTTTAACTACGAATTGCACGTTGAAGTCTGGCTGATTTCTGGAAGTTTTCCACCAAGCTAAATGCAAATATGAGGCAGTATCCTCTTAAAGTTCCGCAGGAAGATAACTACACTTAAATACAAGAGCTGAGTCAGATTTATATCTCAGGTGCTACCTGGGTACTCTAAGGCCAATTTGACGAACAAAGAATGCTACATTTCTCATTTTCCATAAGTCCTTGACTCGTGGATAGATATGCAAGACTAAGTACCCAAGACTGTCCCCACCATAAGCCGGTCGAGAAAGTTAGATATTATTAATCCACAGAAAAGAACGATCCCTTAAAGCTTATAGTAAAATGTCACTATGAAGACGCTCCCTCAAGGTCAAGAAAAATTAAAGAAAATAGGAAAAGTTAAATATAAGTATAGTTATACAGATGTAACAATTATCCACAGCGAATACTGAGAGGACTAATGACAGTATTAATGGCTTGTCTATCATAAGACAATGACATGAATTCTTTAATTCATCGCAGTAACAGCTGTTACACATGTCAAAGATCTTTTGTCATTCATAACATTTTCACAGCAGGACGAAAGGTTCGGACTCTGGTCTCTCTTGGTGGTGTGAAGATCTCTTGTAAAAGAAAAATAACTTCTCTCTGGAACACTCTCGTCGCTGCAGACGCATCTATCGTGTGGACACAAAAGAAACTCGCGAAGATAAGCTACAAATCCCTTATATCCTGTGATGTGCTAATTGAGTTTTGATTTAAATGAGGCCTTGTTAGTAACTTCAGCACAAATTGTGAAATTCAGCGACCTGTTCTCGAAATATTTCTTCGAACTCGTCATTTATCAATAACGAAAAAGTTCTTTCCGGAAATCCATGTCATATGGCAATCGCACTCCTGGAAACATGAGGAAGTATGCACATAGAAAAATAGCCAATGATTGTTAACCAATTATTCTTCATAAAATAAACGTAAGTTAATATGTTCTAGTTTTCTATAGAACAGGTCTTATGATCTCATCTTTATTCAGTTTCGAACTATGATTGAATATGGGGTTTTTTTTTTGTCTTCGGAGTTTACAATCTCATTTTTCTGCTTCAAATGCGTCAATATTTTTCGTCAATTTTCCGATATTTTAACTACGATTGATCTACATACTCAAGGAACGAAGATTCAAAACAAAGTAACAGATATGAATAGTATACCAATAATTAAATTTAATTTCAATATCTATAGGTATAATACGCTAAGGCGCTAAACTACGTGTCGGAAAAAAGGGGTTAATTTCTCTTTTGCCGATGGCAACGATCGTTTACTAAACAAAACCGGTTGCCTCCGCCATGTTAGGCATAATTTCATAGGAGCAGCCTGTTACTATATTCGTTGTGGTGTAAAACAACTTCTTATCGCAAAAAATTAGTTTAAGACGAAGATTTAACTTATAATAAACTTTGGATAAAATGATTCAAAAGATATCAGTAAGAAATGAAGGGGACGGCTTATGCGAGCCAGAGAACGTTCACGTCAACGTCAAAATAGTTTAAGTCTGCGATTTGGGTTTTTCTATTTAAAAAAAGTTTCATTCAAAAGCTTGCAAATAAATTTTATCAAACCCTCCCCTCAATCTAAAATTCAGCAATCTTTAAAATTCCAAACTACTATATAAATGACAGTTGAAATAACAACAACCCCTGTTCACCTTCAAGCCGTGCGTTCCGATAGCACAGTCGTCCAGGCAATACGCTTAGAATTCAACGTTCAGGGAATCGGTCCCTGAGTGACAATTTTTTTTTCCGAATGTTTTCCACTCGCTATTATTACCTTCTTCTGCCTCCCATAATTATCTCATCATTTTAGTATTACCTTAAACGATTTATTTTTAATCTTTAAAATTAAAAACTTTCAAAAAATCTTTACATATTTTTCATTCTAATATTATCTATGTAAATAATTCTTATGTTTATTTATGGGAAAATAAATTTTTTATCAGATTTTATTCCTTTATCCAAACATGGTATATTATCCGATAAATTAAAAAAATTCCTTTTTATTCCATCTCTCAAATTTACAAGTGTTCTAAATTAAGAAAAGAATAAAAACTGTTTTTAAAAACACTATTTCATTAGTGTATTGGAAAGTAATTTTTATTCTAATTATTTTCTGCATTTTAGTATAGAATTCATTATAAATATAAATTTTTTCAACAATTTCTTCTTAAATTCTTAAGTAGATGGCGCCGCTGGCATAAAATAAGTTAATCGGTTGAATGATAATAAAGTTCTGAAATAATTAAAATAGTGTAGTGTCATCAAGAAAACACGAGTGTACAAGTTAACTGAATGGGAAATACCTGTAAATAACATTCTTTTGTACCTGCAATTAACGTTTCATCTGCGGGTGCAGTACCTACAAATAACGTTTTATTCAAACGTACAGTGCCTGCAAATAACGTTTTATTCAAACGCACAGTACCTGCGAATAAAATTTCATCCGTTGGTTCGTACCTGTAAAAAATGCTTTATACCCTACCTGCAAATAACTCTATCCTTAAGTAAAAGCATAAGAAGAAACTCAACCATCATGTTTTTTTTTTACAATAACTCTGCTAGGACGCACAATGGCCACATTATACAGAGCGAAGCAATCAAGGTTTGCGTAGCAAATCCTCCTGGGGGTTGAAGAGCGGCAGGGAGCAGGGGGCGGAGCCCCCTAGTAGTTAATATTTGCAAAGTATTTGAAACATTTTCCAACAACTTTACATATAGTTTTATATGGAGTCCCTTTGAAATTTTTTGTTACTGTGCAGCTTTTTTATTAATATTATATTATGAACATATAGATGGTTACAATTTCCTCTTAATGCATAAATCTTAGCAGTGAAAATACTCTTCTCGGAAAAAATTCTCAAAACACGTTCATTGACTTTCTCCACATGAGAACGAAATGAAATAGTTCAGAAAATAAATGTTAGGAGATATCAAACTATATCAAAACTGTTTTGAAATAAACGATTTCGTAGCTACGAGAAGAGTATAAGGGATATTATTTTTCAATAAAAATAATTTATTACTTTCACTTGACAATTGCTCATTTTTGAAGCAATTTTCAATCATTTAGGCAGACACAGCTTTAAGCACAATCCTGGAAAATGTTTGAAAACAATGGTAGGCGCTAATTAAATGTATCTGCTAAATTTGAACTTTTCATTAATTCAGAAATGTGTGTATAACATAAATTCCTTTTAATAGAGTTGCTTTTACAAAGATATTTAATGCAAATAACTAAATGTGCAAAACGTTCTTTTAAATCCCAGTTCATTTCTTGAAAATATATTGCCTCATTAATCTGAAGAAGAAATTATAGAAAGTTATTGGATATGCGAGATCGGCATTCCATTGGAGCAAAACGTCTCTCATCAAAATTCGTCGGAGAAAACAAAAAAAGACGCTTTATATCTGGTAGTTAGAAATATCTCAATGAGAGTAGTACAGAGTAAAAACCAATTTACCACCAATGTTTGCCATAAGAACGAATAACATTGGTGGCACGCATTTTAAAACATGGGAAAACGAATGAATCAAAAATGTTTCAGGAATGAAAGACGGGGGAAGATAGTTGAGCACTCCCTAACAGTAGCAGCTAAATGTAATCGTAGGGATGCCGCATAACTTTTAATCCTTCACTGCGCTGTAATACATATTTGTAATATTTTTATTCGCTGAAATAATTGCAGTTGCATGTGACCTGCCATGATTCATGGTAAGCCTCAGAACGCAGTTTATTCTTTTTAATGTTGAAATCAGAGTTCAGATTCTGATGAAGTAACAGAAATTCAAAGATATAAAATAATTATTGATTCTGTTGCACTGATCGATAAATATACTGCAATATTTTTAAATGGGGATCCTAATGATATTTTTAATAAATTGTGTTCCTTGAAGCTCCCCGTGTCGTGTACTAGGTCAGAGCTTTTAAATCTATGAGTCACGATGCCAAATACAATCGCACAGAGTAATAAAGGGGTCATGGAATTCTGAAAACGCTGCCTGTCAGATTCCACAGCATTTGGGAGAAAAATTATGGACAAATTCGTTTGTATTACAAAATATTTCATTCAAATTTAATTAATATACAAATTATTTTAATTTAATTATTTGTTTAGCATTAATTAATCCTCATATTCTTTAAAATCTATTTTCACATTTTGGGTACTCGAAAAAATTTTCGGTTATCGAAAAACGTCCGTAGAACTCTTGTGATGAAAGTTGTGGTGAAAAAAGGCAATGCTGTGTTATTGCGCATGCACAGTAGAAGGAAATCGGTACTGCTTGAAAATGCAGTTCCTCAAGAAGGTTTTTGTAAAAAAAAGGGAGACATATTTCGGATAGGATAAAATTGTAAAGTAACCTAGTTTTTCCTGAGATTAAAATTTGAGTAGCAAATAGAGTTAAATCGATGATAGGCTTAAAACTTATGTACAACTTTCAATAAATTAGTGAATTAATTTATGCACTGAAAAAAGGTAGGGGTGCTACACTTCCGTAGTGCCTATTCATTAGCTGTCGTGCTTCCTAGTTTAAATATAAATCAATCGCCGCACTTTAATAATTCATTCCTACTCGTGATGAATATGAAAAAACGAACAGTGAGAGGTAAAGACGTACAATGGATTCTGGGAATTGTCACAAACACCCAAATGCGAACTTTATCAATGCATACGAGTTGAAGAGTTAAGATAAAAATAGTAATTTTTTCCAGGTTTTTCTTTTTTCATAAATCCTTTTATATGAGACATCCGTTTCACCACGTTCTGAAACGAGTACCATCGAGATGCATTGTCCTTCTGCAGTGGTTGAAACTAGAAAATCTTACATGGCATGTCGACTTATCTATCGACTTGCATACTTGTTAGTTTTTCTAAATGCACTGTTTAAATGCTGAAAATCCACTTACCGCTCTCCACGTGCACTCGATGAGAGGCTTCGTCAGTTCGAAAACCATCGTCAACTTCTTGCCAACAATGTTCGGCATGACGGCTTGCAGACTGTTCCCGATTGTTCGTATAACCAGATACTCGTCAAACACGATGCAGAAAGGGAAGATCTCCAGAAACAGAAACGCCTGCACTGGCATCATGTTCTTATCGATTCTCTGCACGTTCTGTTTTCGGTCCAGCTGGAAAGCTCGGTTGTCGAACGAGAGCTGCATCATGACGTGGAGGGTGTCGAAGATGGTCTCCTCTTTCAACACTTCGATGACGACGTCTGTCTGATAGAAATGCCTGCCGACCTCCTGTGGACGAATGAATAGGCCATCAAGCATCTGAATCCAATAATCAAGTAAAAACAAACAGAAGAGTAAACAAGACAGTTATTGACACACTAATCTTTAATTTTAAAAAAATAAGCTCACTTGTCAGTGTTCAGTTTTACCCGACCTAAGATTAGGTAATGTTCTGGTGCAAGCGAGCCAGAGCTCGTTCACCGATTTTAAAAGAAGAATGATATTAACTGAGAACTGATAACGGCACGTTGCGCTATGAAATTTATTCCAGTCGATACTTTGCTGACTTTGTATACTAATGTATTGTCCAGAAAATACTATATGAAAATTTCCAAAAAATGGACTTGGTTTTAGTTCAACCAGGCCTCCTGCTTTGTCTCTCTGAAAACATGGCGGGCGAACAACAAGATAGCCTTTCACTTCAAATTTCGCCAGATTATGATTATTTTGACAGATTATGCAGGTTAGGTAGATAGTTAACCCTCTGATTCCTAAGGCCATTGAAATAAAAGTACCTCAAAATACGGGAACGTCCGATCTCCTCTATCAAAGATAAGAGAAATTCCCTTTCCCCCTCAAAAACCACAATGTTAGCCGGCATTGTCCGAATTGTAAGAAAACTCCCCTTTCCGCGAAACACATCTGGGCGAGCCACTCTAACAAAGAAACCACGCGCCGTGGGTGTGAAATCAATCACACTTAACGAAAGGAGGTGGACATTTCAGAATGACATTCAGACGTTTCGGACGGCTATCGTCTTTTGCTTGAAGGGGCGTATGGGACGTTCCCGTATCAATAGAGTTAAAAGTAATCTGAGTAAGAACGAAGGCGTGTCAATAACTGTGGTGTTAATTACTCATCCATAGAATGTCAAGAACCGATTTTGCTCTATTTATTCTTAATATAGTGCAAAATATCTTCCGTGATAACTTTTTTTTATGAAATCCTTTATCCAGCTTAAAGTAAAGTAATTCAGAAAAAGTTACAATGAATCATAATTTCAATTATCTATTTTAACTATTTTTTCCATGAATTAATTGTGTAAATACTGTCTTAACCCTTTCTATCCCGACGGTACTTGAAAGCCCCGGTTTAATCACGCTTCTATCTTTGTAATATGACCTTTCCCTTGACGAAATTCCCCAAAACACGATGAACGTAGTTCTGACAGCAAGCAGTAGACAGCAACTGAAGGCAGAAATTTTAAAAAATTCATTATTAATTTAATTAATTAGGCTATTTTAATTAATTTAAAAAGATTTTAACGTAGGACTACGTTCTTCCCATTGGAATCTCAGGAAGGAATTTGAGTCACACGCCAAAACGCCACAAAAAACGTTGTGTTTGGGAGATCCTCTATATCTCGGTAACTACATATGTTACAAACATAACTAATGTCTTATTTTAGAAATAAAGGGTAACAGCAGAAGTCACAAAAAAATGACGGGAGGCTGTCTTTTTTAAACATCCGCTGATGTTAAAGGCGTAGAACTACTTTACTCGCTTGACTTTTTTGTTTCACTGTTTTTCTTGTGAGGTCACCAATTCATGTGTATTTTTACCCAACTTTGTGACTCAGTAGTCGCTGAACTAAAATTCCGATTCACAAATTTTTTGTAACTTCTGTTGTTTCCCTCTATCTCTAAAATAAGACATTAATTATGTTTTCAATATATGTATTTACCGAGATATAGAGGATCTCCCATACACACACAACGTTTTTTGTGGCGTTTAGGCATGTGAATCAAATTCCTTCCTGAGACCACTATGGGAGGAGCGTAGTCCTACATTTAAAAAAGTTGAAAATCGGAATTGTAGTTCATCGACAACTGAGTCGCAAAGTTGGGCAAAAATGCGCACGAATTGGTGACGTCACACGCATGAGGTGAGCGCGCACAATTGACTGACGCTCTCGCTTTCCACTTTTTCGCGAGCGAGATTTCGTGATTGAGTTGAAAATTTTGTTTCGACAAATTCAATACAATAATGGCTCCAAATGTAAATTTACAAAGAAGGAAACGCCAACGAGATGCCAAACGAGATATAGATAAGTTAAGAAAAGAATTGCTGAAGCAGGAGAATTAACAAAAGAAACAGCAGGAAAAGGAGCAAAAGAAGCAGAAGGAGAGGGAACGAAAGAAACAGCAAAATAAGGAACGTTCAGCTTTACTTGCAAAAGAGAGATGTAAACGATATTATGGGAATAAGAAAAAAAGGAAACGGCCGCAGAGACAGCGACAGCTAATTTGCGATTAAACGGAGGTGCTTCAACATCAACAGGTTCGTTCACAATGAGTTTAGGTTTGGGTTTGACTCTCCAAATTACAGTGCAGAGTGCTTTCGAAAACGAATTTGGGAGGAAATCGATGAACATTTCACAAAACACTTTGTAAAACATTTCACAGAGAACGAATTTGGACATGTGTGTAATGTTTGACTGTGGTTTCTCAAAGATGTAACACCTGCGAGTAAAAATGAGAAGTTTCTTTCTGTATTGCGCGCCGAGTTACCTGATAAAGTTGTTCAAGCCTTAAATTTGTGCATCGTGCAAGAGACCACTGTACATCAGACAAATACCACCGTTGCCAAGAACTAAGGGGTTCATGTATCCGGATTTCAAGACATCGGCGCTGGAGATATTTGTATGACCGATATTATACAATTAATGGCTAGTTGCGTTGTATGCTATCTTCTGTTTACACTCATCCGGGAGTAGATGCATCCCATTTCAAAATGTTCTTATTCAGCGCACTTATGAAATATTCAGAGACAAGTTTGCTGATCGATGAAGAGTTTCATATAGATAAAGATGTCCCAATTATTGTTATGGGTGACTTTAATGTAGAAGTGAAAAGGAATGAGAAAGCGTTCGGTTTCATGAAGAAGCATTTTGATTTGAACGTGGTGCCAACAAATTATCCTAGTACTCTGGGAAATTCATATATTTATTCAAATTTTACAAGAAACATTAGTTCCAAATTATTAAATTATGTATGTTGCTTTTCGTTTCATCGACCGATCCTACACAGAATTGTAACTTATCCACGCACGACTGAAGAAATCAAAACAAAAGAATTGCCATTATAATATATTTATTAAGAAATAAAACAATTTTCATTGTAACCTTAGTTTCATTTTATTTCGCCAATTTTCTATATATTAGTATTTCAAGGAAACAAAGAGAATTGAGAGTAACTTCGAGAAACAAAATAGAATCGAGAGTTACAATGAAAGACCGTTAAACTTCGAGAAACAAAAGAGTCACGCAACTAAAGTCGTCCTACGCTTTTAACATCAGCGGCTGTTTGAAAAAGACTGCTTCCCATCATTTTTTTTCTTTCTTTCCTGGGGTTATTTTGCTCCAAAACTTATCTAATGGTTCAAAAATAAAATTGCAAATTTGCTGATAAATTAATTCGGGATACAAAGCGTTAAAGGTATCAATAACTTTTCGTTAATCCTGGTATTTGGTGTTTAGGCTGGGGTATAAATATATGGAAAATTTTGTTAAACACGTTTCTGGAAATATCTGTATGTGAAATGAAAAAAGTCTGTCATAAGAAGAATTTACTTATAAATACAGAACAGAACAGAACACCACTTCCTGCCCCTGCGACTATAACCTTTTGGTTATTTAAACAGTGTGGCGGACACGAAGTGGAAGAGACATCGGAAGATGCTCCTTAACTGTCCAGCAAATAAAGGCGAAGGCAGAGAGTTGGAAAAGGTTACAAAAGTACAAATCTAAAAATCTGGGATAATATACAAGAAACAAAGAGGAAGTATCATATAAAACCATATACAAACAAAAACTGTAAGCAGGAAAGAAATATGAGTATGAAGTGTACAATATCAACAAACAAGAGAGGAAAAACTGATCTCATAAAGAAGTCCACAAAAACAAACTAAAATGCGAGTGTTAAAGCACATGTGTGTCTGTTCTGTTGATTGTTCTTTTCTTCAAAAAGTGGAAGTTTTTCTGTGTGGAAGCGGAGAATAGTTCAGGTACGCTGTCACTTCGGCGAAGAGGGCGCAAAAAATTCCCCATGTCGGCCTGCAGTTAATGGAAGAGGCTTGAAGTGAGAGATGAGCATGGATTTATTCGAAAAAGCTCTTGAAAATCATCAAGATGGTGAAGCAATCGTTGGATTTTAAGTCGGGAGCCTTTGTTGGAAGCGACGTTGCTGTGCCGGTTTACTCATGTGCATTCAGAATGCACTCTGTCGCATAATGCAAAGGACTTATAAATACAGGTAATTACAAAATAATAATCAGTTTTTTTAAATGATGTAACTTTAAAAACATTAGGAGAAAGCTTACCCTGATTTGCCCGATGGTGTACCAGAGAAACCCTCTTCTGGTGCTCCTGTAGTGCAGCGTCAGTCCCGAAGGCGTCTCGTTCTCGCAGAAGAAGGAAGGGGCCTTCATCCTGGGGTAGCTGAATTTGAGGTATTCGTGCAGGTTGTCGAGACCGTTGAGAAAGTCCCGCATGTGACGGCCCAGGACACCGAGAACTCTGTCGTAGCCGTAATGGCCGACGAAGGACACGAAGTACACTCCCATCTGGTCGAGAAATTCCCTCTCCGAGACGCCGAGCACCTAGAAAAGAAAACACACGTATTAGGTCACGACAATTTCTTCAAGCCGGTTATTCGTCACTCCACGCCATTCTAATTCTTAACCCAGCTATTTAGGCAGGTCATTCATGACCGCTCCGTGCCATGCAAATCGAACCAATATCAGTCACTTGATTTCCACGGTGAAGCAGACAACACGATTCTCCCCACCACCACTCCCGCAGCTTTTTTGGTCCATCAGTCCAAACGGAGTGACGGATAGTGGGTAGGGTTGAATATCCAACCACCCCAATTCTGACCAATTTTTCACATCGGTGGCTGATTTTTGCGTGGGGCTGCAGTGAAATTCCAGCCTTAAAACCGAGCCTTTAAAAAAGCATTTTTTCACGTTTTATCATAAATAATAATTACACTTTTCGTACACCCTCGAATTTCGTATTCCCTGAGGTCATGAAAACGACGTATTTGTAATTTTTTAAATTCTTTATTACGTTTCAAGATGGTGGCCATTTTAATGGTTTTAATATTTTGTCGAGACATTTAAATGCAATTTTGTTAATAATGATAAAAGAAGACATTTAATTGCAATTTTGTTAATAATGATAAAAGAAGACATTTAATTGCAATTTTGTGAACACTGATAGAAGCGGAGACTTGTGTAAATAATTCGCATTAAAAAAACTGATCTCTTTAAGACTGCGATGAAGTGCAGATCTTTGACTTTTTTTTTGGCTGCGAAGTCCACTGTTCACAGAACTACTAGCATTCATGTAGTTGACCAATGACATGCAGTTGAAGCATTCGTGAACTTGAACCGTTATTTAAGAATTTTTATTGTACCAGTTTGAAGGAAATAATTCAAATCAAATGGTAATATGAATCAGTTTCACAATAAGCACGACATTAGCCGAAGAGGCTGAACTTTTGCTTCATGGTCTTAGTCTACATGGATACAAAAAAGATACAAAATGCCGTTCCTCTTATAATTATTTAAACTTATTATAGGTTCTATTCTCTGGTTGTTCTCTTAATCGGAATTATTTAAAAACTAACAAACCGATGTAGGCTTTTATGACAAATTACTCGCTGCAATAGGGTTAAATTGA
The DNA here is from genome assembly GCA_013235015.1 of Araneus ventricosus. Classification (NCBI taxonomy): domain Eukaryota; kingdom Metazoa; phylum Arthropoda; class Arachnida; order Araneae; family Araneidae; genus Araneus; species Araneus ventricosus. Next base: position 3,026,637 of record BGPR01000026.1, on the reverse strand, counting down.
GAAGGTTTTCCTCCAAATGGAACACAAATAAAAGCCAGTTTCCCCTGAAAGTCCTCCATGTAGGCAGCCTATCCCCGCATGTTGGAGATTAGTTCGCCAGTTAAATGGCGTACCAGTTAAATGACTTGGCGGTTAAATCTGGCGAACGATTTTGTGCATTTAAGGTATCTTGGTGTTATTAAATACTTTTATTTAATTTGACTTCTTTCATGCTCGTAAAGATGGAATACTGTAATCGAGTTTTCACTCTCTTGCTGGCGTGGTAGAGTTCTCAAATTCTGGCATTTGTGAATTCTCGATGAAAATATTCAATTTTATTATTTTCAGAAATTCGTTATGAGTTAATCTATTAAGTTTAATTAAATTCTGTTGTCAAACTACTTTTTCTAAAAAAATTTTTAAGTTTCCATACTAATTATAATAATCAATTATAGATTATACAAGCTAAAAAGTAAAAATAATTAATAAGGAAAATCTCTTCTTTTTAGTACATTTTTAAAAGTTTGTTTTAAAAAACTGTTTTTTTTTTATTTGGTTTGCGCAAAATCGACAGTATACATATAATAAAGATATCCATAAAGAACAGTCTAGAAGTTGTATGCTATGCTTTTTGCTTTCAGAAAAACACTTGGATTCGGAATCCTTAGTTTAAAAATACATGTATTAAGCAGATGGTATCAATTCACGTGACATTACAGTTATAAAAATAATATGCCATCACAGATAAAATCAATATGTGCAGAGAATCTGCTTTCATGTCTAATATTTTAATGCAAAAACTACTATTGCATAAAAATTATAATGCACAAATTCTTTTCTGATCTGAAACGTTTTTAATTAAAATGAGAATATCAATTGAACCAGACGATTTTTAAAAACATCCGTTTTCTCCATACATTATTATTTGTTATATAGGTACTTCAAATTTTGTTAACAATTACTAAAATAAAATAAAGTTTTTAATGAATATTTTGAAACAATTACATTAACTAGTTAATTATTCAATAATTTAAAACACGAAAATAAATCAAATCAATAGTTGGTCCTGATATAAACTGTTAATCGTCTACTTTTAAAATCTTCTTTCAGCATTCCTTTAGAATTCTCTTAATGTATTCTGGCAACAGTTCCCCGTATTATTCTTGTTCTTCAACAATAAAGGATATTGTTATGTATTCTGTATAAAATTAATTTTGAAAAAAATATTAAAATGAGAGAATCAAATTGTATGCAAATGAAATTTTTGTCACTGAAAAGCTAATATTTTAAATCTAATATGATGTAAAAATATTTTCGTCAGATAATATTTCCCAAAGATATCACGGAAAAACACCTTGCTTAATTTTTAATTAACTAAAATTTTAAGTAAATTTGGGGCTTTGAAAAGTTGAAGGTGACCTTCCTCTTGTTTTAAATAAAAAGTGTCCAAAGTTCGATTGAAATCAATCCAATGGTTTAGGAGAAGATGTGGAATATATATAGCCATAATGACTTTTATTGAAATTTAAGATAATTATCTGATTAAGATTGCTTGCAAATATTATGAGCCATAAAAAAGGTTTACTGAAGATTTCGTCACAATTAATTAAATATTTAATTTTAATTAAGTAAATAGTTAATTTTAATAGTTAATTTGATAATTAGTTAATTTGACAGAATTACTTTCATTTGATATTTAACTAAAGATGGCGGCATCAAGATTTTTTAATTCCATTTAATATAAAATACCTGAAAAAAGATAGATATTTAAATAAGAGTTCTCTTTACCCATTTTGATATAGAAAAATATTTCATTAACTTTAAAATTGTTTTGGGGTTTCCTGCCTGAGTATTTTCTTTTAACTGTCGATGAATATTTAAATTTGCCCTATCCTTTAAAGACACGTATTAAATTTGCCACTCACAATGTTTAATAATTTATTCTCTTATGTGTTAAGAATTTAGTGACTATTATCTCTGTAACCAGACAGTTCTCTAAATGAGCCCATTCTAATAGTATTGAAATGTTTCATGTCATGTGAATTTAGCATATAACAAGGTAATGTTCGCACAATTATATTGTAACCTAGATTAAATAAATTAATTTTTAAATCTAGAGTCTTTCTTCATTCGTGTCAAGAGTCAATTTCTTGTTACAGTTTGAGATAGACTGACATAATGTTATCTAGGAGATATTTGCACTGCTGGGATGTTTATTTCTATGACTTCTACATGTTGAATGATTATGTGTTGGGATATAAAAAAAATTTGACCAATATAGTGGCCAATAAATCTAACATAACCTTCTGAGTAGAATAATTAAACGTTGATATAGTAAAAAATTAAATGCCATGGAAACACACACACACACACACAGAATCACGACGTAAAGTCATTGGCTATGTCTGTATTGATCAGTATGTAATATTTCATTACTTTTGTAACATTGACGTAAAGGAATCAACCTTTTCCTTCCAGCTTGCCGAAAGGGATTTTTTTTTACAATACGCAGTGCATCCAAAATTATGATGGCGCGACACATTTGACGTGTGTAACGTGAGCATGAACTGATTCCACTGTAAAGACACGCAGTATATTGACGAAAATGGCGTAAGGGCAATGCAGCTTGCAAACAATGCAGGTCACGCATTAATAAGTGAAGACACACGCCCCAAAGTTGAAGTTAAAAACATAAATCTGAAAGCGATTCTTTTCAGAGTGGAAAGCAAACATCTATTATTCGCGCAAACTTTTATTCTCTGATTACATGGAAGAAATTCTTTTCTTTTCATTGTTCATGTCAAGTATTTTTAGCATGAAAGGAAGCGAACAAGAGGTCCAAGGCTTTCCAATAAAGAAATATATTTGAAACTGCTGAGGCACAAATATCTTTATTCGGCTTTTTGATTAATGAATGACGACTAAAGAACAGGATCCATTTATCACGAACATTTAAAAGCGATATCTTTAAAATTAAATCAGCGCAGTACTTTGCTTATTAAAAAAGCATTTGTTTGAAAAGCGTACAGATATGTCGTTTGAAATTCTTTATTGAATGAGAAAAATTATATATATATATATATATATGGTTTCTATATTTGTTTATTATTGTATATATATATATACATGGAACTTGCTCATGAATAACATAAAAAGATCTCATGGCTTCGGATAAAAAAAGTGTTTTGTGTTTGTCAGAAATATTCTTATTTAATTCAAAACTCTTTTTCAGAAAAAGTTGTAAGAAATTTTGTAGTTCTTGTTCAAATAATCATAATGCATTTTAGTTGAAAGAAAATGGTAATGTAATGAAATCTGAAATCAATGAAAAAAAATTGAGATAATTGTGTAGCTAACTTTATCGTGCAACAATAGATAATGTCAATCTGATTTTCAGTTTTATCACTTCGAAAAAAAATTATAAGGCATTGCGTTCAAGTTGTTAGGGAACTGCAATCACTACTTAATACAATGTCTAAGTATCTTAGCCAATAGGAAAAGTTGTTTTCTCTAATTTTCTTAAAAAAGTGGTAAAAATAATTTGATAGATAGATTTCATTCCTTAACTTTCAGCTCCTGTAATTCTGCCCCTTATATCAAAGTCGTCTTCATAAAAGAATTGCCTATAAATTATAAATAATGACGTGGCTTGAAATTGCATTTTGAAAAATATGAAATAATCTGATTGAATAATAGTTTAACTTAAATCTTTTCTACAATAAAAATATGGTTTTAATTTCTAGCTATTGTGATAATATCTATCCCATCAAAGAAGGACTTGAAATAAATTGTTCATTAACTCCTTTGGTTGATTATGTGAATAGAAACAATATTTGAATAAAATGAGAAACAATTTCTATATGCGGTAATATTTTAATATCATTTTATAGTGGAACAATAGAAATATGCTCCCCGTTCCCTACATTACCGCTTTTGTAACTGTGTGCACCATATCCAAAGAGACTTTGTAAGTATTAGCTTATAACTCATAATTTTTTTAGTTAAGAATTTTCTGTGGGGAAAGACCTTGGACCCTCTTTGTCCAACAAAGGGACAAAGTCCTACTAGTTTTTCCGTACAGTTGTAGAAATCCCATTCATTTCCATAAACTTACAGTTTATAGAAATAAAAGTTAAATTTCTATAAATTGTTTATAAAATATTTTATAAGTTTAATTTTTTATTCCAGTTATCTAATACACAAATGATTTAATGTATTTTATATTTTATTACTGCAGAAAATGAATATTTTTTTTGTCTAAGTTTATTAAGCTATGAATGTTTTTTGTTAAGAGTTTTGAAATATTAGTTCCGAGTCTTTTGTGCAAATTTAAATACGAAAATTCAAGATATTTATAATAACTTTGCATCTTCTGAAGAATAAGGAAAAACGAGAAACCTCTCTTATAAAGTTCTTATGTAAGTCCTTAACTTTTAACTACAGTAAATCTATCTATGAGGGAAAAAAGGCTTTATAAAAAATTACTTACAAATTCTTCAGTTAACCATATGAACGAAAATCGTATTTTAAAATAAAATAAAAGTGTCTGCACTATTATTAGATTATAGATTAACTTAATTAAGCTATGCGATGAATAGCGGTAGTCTGACTCCTTTCTCTAACTTAGAGTTATTGTAATTCTATCCGTCACATGCAAAAAAAAGAAGCAACAAAAAAGAAAGAGCCAAGAATATAGACTTTCTTGATCTTAATATCCGTCAGTGGCTCCCGTCAATAAGAAGTTATTGGCTTCTTCAACTGTGAAGAATGCTCGAAGGAATGATGAAGTTTCAAAAAACTTCATCGAATGTTTTGATGAGAAAATAAAAGATGCGTCTCAAGAAGAGGGAAAAGGTCAAAGGATAAGAATTATTTTCTAGGCACTCCAGTTATTTTTTAAGAACTAGATAAAAATGTATGCAAAAAAAGTTTTAAACTGATTCATAAGAGATGCGATTTAAAGAGAAATATTACTATACTGCACGAAAAAAATATTTACAACAAAATTTGCCTAAGTCTGTATAAATATGTGCTAAAAAAGTAGGAAAAATAATTAAATAATTTGACTTATATCTTAATTTTAATTTAATATTAATTAATTAGGAACATGTATTACACAGTTGAAATTTCATTTCTCGTAAAAACTTCTTATCCTAAAGTCAAAAAGATACTGAGTAAATATTTAATAATCAATTATTTAACTACTCTAACTTCATTGAAAGCAGGCAAAAATATAATAATTGAAATGTGAATCTGAAAAGTAGTGCTAATATTTCTAAAGAACAGTTATCGGGAAAAGTTTAAAACAACTTGAAAGTTATTACACAATGTATATTGACCTCTTGGGCAATATGTGGAACTTGTAAGAGTAACTAAAATATTTTTAACTTTTTTTAATTTATTTTTTATCTTTAGAATAGGTTTTAAACAACAAAATTCTTATCTAATTTAAAAATATACTGTAGCCAAAAACCGACAACAAGCACAGGTAAAAAAAACTTTGTAGAAATCTGGGCATATATTTTATAATACCTTTTATCAAAAACTCACATTATAATATGACTTTTTTTATCCTGATTTGAAAAAGAAAATGTTTAAATGTCTAATAATACGGCAAAAATTTTTAATATTTTTTCCAAGTAACTTTCTTAATTTATAGAAGCAATTAAACGATGTTTGCTTATGATTATGATATAAAGTACGTAAAATGTTTTTGCATAAAAAGAGTGATTTTCGAAAATTTTCAATTTTAATTAATTTATTTACTTATTTATTTTATTTGTTGTTTAATTAATTAATTTATTTGCTGCGTGTATATCTGACAAATATTTCGTCGCTTAGCAAGCAACACCACCTATCTCAATTGTTTGGAATTGAAGGTAGGTGGTGTTGCTTGCTAAGCAGCTATTTTATATCTCATTGGTTGTTTCAAGGTATATCTAAAAAATTATGAAGATAAAAAACAAATGAAATCTGATTCACAAAACTGCAGTGAAATGTAACCGCAGCACATAATAAAGAAGATGAAGTTGGAAAATTTTCGAAATCTGAAAACATTTTTAGTAATTTTTAATTTCAATATTATCTTCGACAATTCATATGGCTCTTTTCTTCTGCAGCTAATTTATGTGACCAGTTTTATCAAATAGGACATATGCTATGCATTTGCATGAACATTTGTTAAAAAAAAGAAATAATTGACTCGTTTTCTTTCAATCCTGCTTTCTGTAAAATGTTGCCATCTCCAAAAAGGAGAATTAATTTTCATGTTTTCTAATCAAGTACTTCAAAAAATGCAGGGTGATTCTAAAATATTTGATAAAAAAACAAGTAAAGCGGGCCAAATCAAGCAGTGCTTGCAATGGAAGGGGTATGTGGAAATGGCGCGTGCTAAGTGCTGGCAGGTAAGGAAGATAGGAACAACAGGAACGAAAGAAAGGCTGGTCGGATCAAAAGAAACAAACATCTTAGTAATTCAACTTTTTGCAATAAGTTTTAAAAATGCGAGTACCAATAATGATGCAAGAAACGAAGAGGCGGTACATGGACTCGCGTACACTAGAAAAGACCTCAGGCATTTCGTGAGAATTCACAGCAACATCTGACCGCTTAGTTTTCATCTGTCTTCTCGGCACTTTAAGAGATCATACACTTGCTGGGTCTTCAGACGAAGAAATCCATCCATGCTAAATATGGCGTTTGCGATCGCAAAATACAGGTCCGTCCCGTTTGATACAATGGCGGCTGTAATTGCGTTTATGCAATTTCTGTCGTGGCTGCAAGTGAGCAGCCGCTCCATCGTGCTCTACACGCTTAAACCAATCGAGCGAAATTCGCTCCTTCCCGTACTTGAAAGTGCATCGTCCTTAGGAGCGTTTTACAATCCTTCCGCGGAGCGAAATATTCGGAGCGAATTTCGCTCCTTTTTGTATTGAACGATTTCGCTCCTTTTCCATTAGTTTTTAATATTAAAAGGAGCGTGTTAAAAGAAATGCTCCTTTTTGAGCAATATTTTAAGCAATGATTTCGCTCTTTGTTGATTAATTTTTAATGTTAAAAGGAGCGTTTGAGAAAAAACGCTCTTTTTTGGAAATGTTTTCATTACTCATTTCGATCCTTTCTGATTAATTTGTAACTTTATTTAGAGCTTTGAAAAGAACCCTATTCTATAGAACCTATACCCTATTCTCGAGTAAACTGTTGGAGGAATACAGGAAAGAAGTGCCGACAAGGTATCTTGTAGAAAGATAATCATGAACGGTCTTACTAAGTACTCCTAAGGAAGGATGTAGGTCCTACATAGTAGTTGCTTTCTATATCATTATCGAGTCTCAAACGTAAATGGGGAAGCTTTCATTGCCCGACGGTAAGAACTGCAGGTTTTAAACATGCCCGAACGTGTAAGCGTAACCTCAACATGATTCTTACCGCTTTCTACCATCTCAGCGCACCATTTACGCACACACATTCCATCACAAAACGTACTTCTTTCTGTCTCCTCTGACTGACCTTGCATTTTGTCAAATATTTTAGAATCACCCTGTAGGATTTTTTGAATTCATATGAGATGCAATTTTAGGTACTTAAGACCTGCTATACATTTTGACTGCATCGAGAAAGTCTTTCTGATTGGTTGTTAATTATTTCTCTATATTAATGTTTGGAAAAATAAGAAAAGATCAATATACAACTGTGTAGCAAGTCACATATATCTGAGAAGAAATCTATTAGCACAAGATGCCCTACAACATTCATACGATATCTTTATAAGGTTGTACTGCATTCAAAACATCGTAGCAACATCGTGGGGATATCGTGAAATATCTTGTGCTAATAGGGAAGAATCAGTATCTTCAGTTAAGCAGCAGATATGCGTATGTTTGCACCCGATAATCCTGATTTAAAAAGTTAGCCATTGAAATAGCATAAGGTTTTCGACGATTCTAAGTACTCAACATCTTCGAACATTATTATCTGTTCATAACAAATACCTATTTGAATATTTCAACTACAATTTAGGGCAGTATTGAATTTCAAATGCAGTCAGATTACCACAAAATTCCCATGCTTCTATAACATTTTTGTATTCAAATCCAAACTATGAAGAAAGAATAAAACTAGAACATGCTTCCTCTCCCTTCTTTGTTTATTTTTATGAATGAAGAAAAACAAAAAGACAAAGGCTGCAGGAAACAAGGGGCTGAAAGAAATGCTAATGATGCGCCCTCTCTTTCGATGTTTCTTCATGACGACTGTAATGATGCCGTTTTTCGAATGTACTTTGCATATTCTTTCGATTGTGTGTTTGTTGCGCATTCGTGGGAAATGTATTTATCATGAATCGAAATGGCTGCTCAGACCTAAGAAGCTATGTATAAAGGGATTTAATAAATAGAAAAAGGTGAATTTAATAAAAGTTGTGGAAAGAAGATGTATTGTTAACTTTTAGGCTACGGGGACTTAAACCAGAAGAACTGTGTTTAATGCGGGGAGTGAAATCCTCACTTGTATCTTGTACAGCAGTTGTACCGACCAGCAATCGAAGGTAAAAAATTTTCTGATGCAACAGTTTTTCAGCCCGTAAGGAAAAAAAAATGTTTCGAATTAGCATACGAATATTAGAAAAAGTAATAACATGGCCTCATCTGAATATTTTTCTTTGTTGTTGTCTTTTTGGTTAAGAATAAAGTTTATTGTTGATTTAAAAATATCCCATATTTAAAATTAGCTACTATATGTTACATAAGGTTTTCGAATTTGTTACGAAAAACAATAATTGTATCCACATGTGTAATATTCTTTCGCCAAAGATGGTATTAAGGCAATACAAATTTCGTAACACATTAATGAATATCATTATAAAAAATATCTCAATTTTATATTCTTAAAAGCTTTTACGATGATTTCAAATTCTGTTTTCTTACTTGTAACAAATTTTAATATTATTTGTTTACTTTTGAACTCTATAACGCCAAGTATCCTTGGTATTTCACACAGAATTAAATGCTGCAATATACAATAAATTCACAAATTCATTATTGTGCCAGATAATTCCACAAAATATTAAAACTTCATAACCATTTGTTGTTATTGCTCTAAATTTCACACACCCATAAGGACCACGGTGGCATAGTGGTAAGGTTTGGGGTCGGAGGGTTCCAGATTCGAAACCCGATTTCACTGAAGACCCTCGGTGTATGGGACCTGTTGCACGTTAAATCAAACGCAATTGCGAAACGTCCTGCCGCTGGTGTGGCGTGAAAGTTTGGAGAGGGAGGTGCCAGATCAGGCGTCGTCCTCGTCATCTGACCGCGGTTCAAAATTACGAGGTCCGTCCCAAAATAACCCTCGTGTTGCTTCAAAATGGGACATTAATATAATTAAACTAAACACACACACAAAACCGACAAGATGCGGAACTTTGTTCGAACGTTAAGCTTTATCTCATCAATATTTTCCCCAAGGGCTATTCTTATCATTATCCACTTAAATATTATTCTCAACAGTATTTCATATTAAAAGAATTCTATACCCATATCAGAATGTATGTCAAGAAATCTGAAAACATGTAATCTAAGAAAATATTTCATCATAGATTTTCATTCCCAAGTTACGACAAACTGTTAATACAAGCATCCTAAATTTAAACTGCCTAGTGCATATTTAGACCGTAATATCAACCACAGAATTCACAACTAGAATTAACAACAAAAAATTGAAATTCTAATTTAGCTTGCAAATTCTATTTGAAAATTCTACTTGCTAAGCTTATATATTTAGTGCTTTATTTACTGTACGTTGTAAACTCCTACCATACATTTAAACTGGTTTTGAAATATTTATTTCTCTTGTATATCAAGAAACTGATATATTTCTAAAAGCCATTTTGTGGCTTCTTAAACTTCGAAATTTGGAACGGTTTCGTGTGCCTCTTCATTATCGCTCATAATAGCAATAAATATAAAGTAATCAATCCAAAGTTCCGATGATAAAATGTCACTGGTTTCAGTATTTGATATTTGCTGCGCTTATCAATCATTTCCTTAGAACATATAAGATTATTCTTCGAATTCAAGAAATTCCGAAAGAACAAACATTTGCGTATTCACAAATATTTGTGGACATATTACGCACAAGTTCACAAATGTTTGTGAAACCGAAAGTGTTTCCCTTGCAGAGAAAGAACAGAAAAACTAAAAACCTACCTTTTGGATTGAGTAGCAATTCATGAGTGTTTTCCACGTTTATTTTAAATTTTTAAATGTATTCTTTAAAAAAAATTCCTTTTGTCGTCTGACGAAGAAATTCGGTTCAACCAAAGTTGTTTCTTATTGAAGCTCAAAAATTAAAGGCTGGTAATAATACATTGAGGCATTGTCCCTTCTCCGGACAACAACAGAAGTCTCAAGAGAAGTTTTGGCGTTCTCGATTAAATGCAAAAGGCGTCGACAATGCTCAGTTTTGACCACCTGACATTCCGCTTGACCCTCTGACTGCCGATTTCTTTTAAAATCCCTATTTAGATCCAACGTTTGCAGACATGTTCGAATACCTGTAACCCAAGAGAATTGTTATTTATGTGCAAAGCTTTATTAGTATAATATGATGCAACGCTATAGGACCAAATTAACACATGTCTTGAGAAAATCGAGGGATGCAGCAGAAAATGCAGCATTCAGTCCATACTTGCGGAAATAGCGGGATAAGCAGTCAGAGGGTCCATGGTCTGATGCACAAAAGTTAATCAAATTTTAAAAAATCAAAACACACTTTTCTGAAAGCATTAAATCTTCTTTCAAATAATATAAAACAATTTAGCGGTGCTTTTTCTCTGGGTGCGTTTTTAAACTTGAAAGAGAAACACATCTGTATTATTACAGAACCCAATATCAAAGCGTCGTCAATGAGCTCACAGTCACACGACAAACATAGCTGCACATGTGATCTGACATCAAAACCATGTGCGCGCGTAAACTTACTCTCTGCTGTTCTGTTACGTGTGTTTTCTTCCTGAAAGATTCGCATTATATTCTATAAAGAAATGGTGTGGCATTTTTGATGTGTATCACGCCAACACGAACCGAGTCAGTCACGCTCATGTGACAGATGTCAAATACATCAGACCAATTTAATTTCGGAATCCAAAGCTCATTCTTGTGTAGGAGGGCAAAGGACGTGTCATAACAGGAGAGATAAAGAAAAATAAGCATTTAGCTATCAGATCACATGTGCGACTAAGTTTGTTGCCGTCATGTCACATGAATTATCGCCCAGTGTTCAATGCTCGTAGGAGACTCAATACACCCTTTAATCTTCATTTGCATAATGCAAATAAATTTATATACTACAAAAAATTAAAATTAGAGGAATCATTTTGAAATGGGTTTGCAAAGGGAAGGAATTTGCATTTTTGGATTATATTAGTTCGACTCAATTCGTTTTCGAACAACCATACAGCAATAAAAATGAGATTTTTAGCATGATAATGTTTTCAGGTTGGTATACTTTCTGTAAATTGAGTGATATGAAAATCATAACTCTACAGAGCAGACCATTCGTCCTAGAGCTACCAAATTTGGCACATAGTTGCTCTTGGATAGTAGGTACTTACTAAGAAAGGAGTTTAAGAATTTTATTTAATTAAAAATAAGCCGAAATTTTAAAGTTTTTCCGCAATAACTCCGAAGCACATATCATTAAAAAAAATATTTTTACTCACTCTTAAAATTAAAAAAAAAAGCTTTCAGTGACAGTAATCTCCTTTCCGCACATTTTTTTTTCTAATTTTAACAAATTTTCAAAATTCATTTTAAACGCAACTTACGATAATGCTTTTTACAGTTGTAAGGAAATTCAACCCAATTTTGTTTCGTCAACTCTTTCACTTCCGTGCTTTTCCAGTGGTAAAGTTAAGATAAAAAATTATTTTCTTCCGACATTAACTTCAAAGCAGAATTTTCGCTTTCGCTTTTATCAACATGACAGTGGTTTTAGGGTGGTATTATTTTTTCAAATTCCGTCATGCGAAAATCGTTACGCACAGATCTTGTGCAGTCAAGCCGAACGAAGACAAGACAGACGAATAAAGCTTAGAGCATTATCATGCTAATGTTTCAGACTAGACGTTTGAAGTTTTTTAATTTTTAAATTAATCGTATTGTACGATTCTGCACGATTTTATTCGATATTCTGAATGTCGCACAATATCTTGAAGATTTCGTAGCAGCATCCTGTGCTAATAGGAAAGAGTTTCGGAAAAACGCGAACCAGTCATAAATATTTCCTCCAATGCACCTCCTACAATCAGGGCTATACGTTCACGGCCACTCTTCTCAAGAGCTCATCCAAGATGAGACTTTCTCATCCCAAACATCCAAGGCCTTCCTTCCTGGTCGTGTTTTTTAGAGGGATTTTCCACTTGGCACAGCGGTCAGAAGCCCCCGCCGGGCCGGCTTCTCCCCCCCCCCCCGTCACTTGAGAAAAGAGTAACATTGTAAGCACTCGCATCGACGAGGTCTTCATGGACACCAAAATAGAAGATCGCAAGGTGTCTTCTTCTTCTAGCCATGCATTACCAGCTGTCACTTGAAGTAAACAAATGCAGGCATGGATTTTTTTTTCTTTTCTGCATACAGTGTGTATTCGAAGTTTCTTTATTTTTCTTGATTCAGTAGATTAATGAAAAATGTTTCATTAAGGAATATTATATGTTAGTTAATCACTTAATATGTAATTATTCAAAAGGTGGGAGAGTCAGATAGTCGTTGGACGTGGCTAGTTATTAAACATTATGTTTTTAGTATGTTAAAAATGAGGGTGTTAAGTTGAATCCAGATGAATTTATCTAATTTTTTACAGGATACCCGAGTAGCGTCAGGTGTCGACGATATTGGGGAATATTATCTATACTTATAAAAGGCAATGTTTGTGTGCGTGTGTGTGCGTGTTTGTCTGCGATGTCCAGACGAACCTATCGCACTTACAGCCATGAAATTTGGCACACAGGTAGTCGTAATGGTGACTGAATGCACCTCGAAGCCGAAATTTTAAAATTTAATTTAGAAAATTTTTTATTTAATGTTTTGTGTTGTTTTGGTTGATTTTTCGCACTAATTTAGCAATAGCATGATTTTGGATATTTTGGATAATTGCACGAAAAAAATAGATAAACCATCGGAAAGAGCACGCGATTTCCGTTCTAATGAAGTTAGTTTTGAATTTCTAACGTAATTTACTGAATTTTGAGAAATTTTTTTAAAAAATAGTCAGTTTTCCATCGAAATGTTATTTTTGTTTTTAAATTTGTTGCACCAACTTTCTAATAACACTATTATTTTCATTTTTTTCAGCTCATATCTAGAACAGTTCTGTCGGATTTAAAACAAGAACGGTTAAAATATCTTCTCCCGTTTCTTTTAATTAATTTTTTCCTGGGCAGATGAAAGTTATTTTTCTCGAGCTAATTTTCTCCCGCGACACTTTTCCGGAACGCAGCTGGCTATGTGATTGGTAGAAGGGGAGGTGACGCCATAACCTTGAATTGGGTGACTGATTATTATTTTCCGCAGTACCTTAACGTATTTATTCATCTCGCATACTTTGCTTGCAGTATAATAATTTTCACGTTGCAATTTTTTAATATTGTTTATCGCGAAAAGCGGGAAAATCAATAATGTGTATCTTTTGTTTTGATTTTGTTTTCAAAACTTTTTCATGTCATTGTGGACGTTTTTTTTTTTCTTTTTCATTTTATTGAAGTCCTGATTCCACGGGCAACGCCGTCCGCGTACTGCTAGTATATAATATATGATACTATGAACTATTTTGAATATTGTGCATTATTTTTGAACTAATCCCTGTGATACTCAATCTTATGCTCATACAATTTAGAAAGCGTATGTGTTCTGGTAAATGTGGGTGGGTAATCGGTTATTATACATAATCACGCGGTAATTATATATCATAACCATATAAAAAACCGGTTATTATATATAATATTCGATTTGCCACATTGACCGTAACATATGCATTATGCAAGCCATGTCATTTCCGAACGGACTTATAATAGCTAAATTTACAAAAATGTTGCCTACACATATGCCCCTAAAGGCGAAATTCAGCTATTCAATCTGCAAAACTATTTTTAAGGCTTGGGAAAAAATGCTAGTTAGAAACTTATTCAGCATCGACAAACAAATAGGTTATAGTACTTACTCCACGTGTATTAACAGACTGAAAGCGAAAAATGTAAATTTAAATGTGCGCGATTCCCTATGATTCAAGTGTTGACTTTATTGCTGAGAAGTACCCAGTACTCGAATCGATTGTTCCTGCTGAAGCAATAACGCGACTGTCAAATTTATCAGTTGAGATCGACGATTATCCAGACTACTTGGAATTTGATGTTGTGAGTATGAAATCTAAATTACCCGAACTGAGAATCGAGGCTGAATTGTTCTAATTGGTGTTTGATAGTATCTGCTAATGATTCTGCTAGTATCTTCTAATGTCTGCTTTCTTGATCTTCTATGTGAGTTGGTAAGTAAGGCTATTTCCGCAGTTTGACGCCGGGTGGCGCTGTAACTGGTCTCATAGTAGCGCATAATCACTTTATTATACCTATACACAATTTTTATGACTATAACTGCAGTCGTTCTGAGATTATGTGAGGGGGGTAACTTTGGCTCTCTCTCTCTATATATAGGGTGTCACAAAAAAGTGGAACAAACGTACTAATCCTAGACATATACTTCCAATTACAAAGTTTCATTAAATAAGGCGAGAATTTGTATGAAAGTACTTTAGATTTTAAGGGGATAATATAATAAAAAATAATAAAAAATTATATGGTCCCCATAGTGCAAAATTGTCAATTAGTAAGATATGCCTTTTACATTCATCTATTCACATACAAAGTTTCACGCGTCTATCTGCAAAACTTATAGAGATATAAGAAGTCAAATTTATTGACTTAGACCACTTTTTGATACTTTTGACTGCTGTTGGATCCAGTCTTTCGATGTGCGTTTGAGAGATAATATACATATTTCAATAACATATTAATAGGGAGGAATAAGAAAATAGCAATGTAATTACAAAAATAGTTCATCTTGTAAACCTTCGAAAAATATCAGAAGCGGTGACGGTTCATCTGCTCAGAAACAAGCAGTGTTATAAAAATATTACTAGAATACAATTCAAATGCAATTTTTCAAAAAGACCTTCACATTTAAATAGTCCAAACTTTTAGTTATAATTATCTGAATTGTATTTTAGAAAATTGCCGTCGTGTCCTTTTTCGGTAAGTAACTTCTAACAACAGAAAACGAATACGTAGTAACCAGCCAAGTTCCCGTTGAGGCAACATGAAAGTGAATCCGAAACCTAAAAACAGGCACTGAAAGAGAAGTCGAAGAAAGACAAATCAAGAGAGCGAAGGCGAACCTTGGGTGAGATTCAAGAGAAAAATGTAAGAAAAGAAAAAAAGAACATTAGTCACCCATGCGTTAAACAGGAGCAGCCGAAAATCCACAGAAAGGTAGTCATTGACCTTTGCCCATTATATCACTTGGTTGTGCGTAATGAGCGAACTTTGGTGCTTTCTGAAACTATTTGGTGTGCAGACCCATCCTATGTCTGACTTTCTTTTTCATTCATTTTCTGTCAATTTTATCTTTTTTCGTTCATATTCAAACTCTCGGAGTGGAGAAGTAAGAAAATAAGAATAAAAAAGAAAACAGATTTTTAAAATAATTTTAGTGAATTCTGAAACTCTGCGGGCCTAAAGGACGAGTCGGTACTGCTTTTAGGTAAAGCTTAGTAATAAGCGCAACGCTGAGAGCAAACAATTCAATTTTCTTATTCGATATTATGCTATTTTCCTGTTATGCCTTAAATTTTCATTTTCTCAAGTTGTCCTTCCATTCTTTATCAAGTCGATAGTTGCAAGTACCTGCAAATGAAACTGAGTAACAGTATGCGCCATTGGCAATGTTTTTCAATCCAAGATGATTGGGTGATGTACTTCTAGACAAATATTTGCATTTCGTAGTTTTTCTAAGTTGAATAAATTTGCATTTCTGCTTTAAGCATCTCCATACAAATTTGTAAGAAGCCCCTTTAAATTAAAAAAATAATATATCTCTGGCGTTTATCAGATAGAATGGTAAAACTTAGTTTATACTTCGATGAGTGTAAGAGGAACTTCCTTTACAATTGAATTGCATAATTCCTTTACAATTGAAAATAGAAAGCAAATTGAAATTAGGCGAATTATCGCCTTATCATAACGAACAATTTTTGTATTTAAACTTTTTCGATAGCTGCAATTGCTTAGAAGTTATAAGCTGAAAAGTGATTTTCCCTCCCTTTCCCTCCTCTCTCCCCAACTTAAAGTACCTTTTAACCTATGCAGGTTAACCCCTTGTTGGAAAGCTCTCGTCATTTGCAGTCTCTTCCACCTGCTTTCATTCTTGCGGCTCTAATCCTTATGAGAATAGAGGGCGAAATGTTCTTCCCCTTATATCTCCGGGCTGAAGGAATCTACCTCTGCATTCCGGCTTGCCGACGGTGATTTTTGAAGCAACGCGAGGAGTTCTAAGGAGAGCCCACCAGATGGCTAGAGAGACAATCTACAATTTTCCAAGCCCCGGGAGATGGTTGTTTCACCGCCGACTTCAGATTTAACGCGCGCCAAGCCCACATGCACGGTAAGTTTTTGGCGGAATAGGAATTTGAGCCAAGAACCTAAAAGCCTAAAAACCGAGGCCATACATTCTACTCTTGCAGTATTGAACGCACATAAAACAAATGAATCGGTTTTTGCTTGTAACCTAATAGCATACTAAACACCCAGACTCAGAATGCAATCTGTCGAAAAGGATTCAAGCCTTCTTGGCGTCTAATTCTTATCTTTCTTAAAAACGAAAGTACATTTTATAAGGATTTCATCACGAAGGCTTTCATTACTGTTCTTACATAAGACTTTTACGGATGATAAGACAGCGTCCGACTTGTATAAATATTTATTTGAGCGATATATTTTTCTATATTTAATAATATATTTTTCTGTGAAGAATGTCTGAAAGATATGTGGGCATTACTGATATTGACAGCAGCGATGACGAATTTTAGTTCGAATCAGACGCAACAAATAACGATGATTAGTTTCAGACAGTGGAAGTCGTTAAAAATAGAATATATTTACAAAGGGTTAATCACTCGTGCAGAGAACAGTAGTAGCAGAATGTAAAATATTCGACTGTGGCAGTAAAATATTTCTCGTCTCTCGTGCATTTTGGAAGAATAAATAAGGGGATATTTATGAAAGGATTCAACATATCAGAAAAGGAAACCAAATCTAAAAGGATAGCAAAAGGATCAAGACAGAAAAAAGGAAAAAATCAATGCGGAAGGATATCAAGTAGCCATCTTTTTCCAAAATTTTGACGAGTAAGGAAATTTTAAAGTGAGAACAATAGCTAATTCTCTAAATTACGCGTTGTTTCCACTAAAAACTCGAGAGAAGCATTTAACCGATTTTTTTTAAATATCAAATATGAGAGTTAATAATTTAGAGAATTGAAGCGACCCTGAAGCGATAATTCCTCAACCGATCATCACTCTTTGTTTTAATATTTTCTACAAAATTAAACTCCTGGCATTATAACTAAAAGATTTTTTAAAAATTCTATCGGTTTTAATTGCAGCGTATAAAGGTAAATAAAGTTTCGTAGATTATAATTTAAGCTTGTTTACCAGGATTCGATACAAATTCGAGAAAAATGATGAAGTTTCATTCATTTTCACACTTCTGAAAGAATAAACAATTTATTAAACCCTTGGAAAAAAATTATCCGTTCGCAACTATTGCAATACCAAAAATCAAAAGTATTAGAATTAATGACTTCTGGGTAAATAATGATATGTTTCTGAAACAACGCAAGCAACTTTCAGTTTGCATAAAATTCACTTTGAATCTATAGAAACAAATAGAAATCTAAATTAAGCATTTGTTTGTATATGCAAATAGGCTTAACTTTAGTAGAAAATATTTGGAAAGATGAATGTTTGAATAATTCAAAGCCAAGTTATTATTTGATGCAGAATTTCGATAGTTTTTTCGATTCAATATGGTTCACATTTCATTCACATAATTAGTGTAAAGGTGTATCTAAAACAATATGAAGAAAAAGTTGGATTGTGCTGTTCGAGAAACAGCTTTGAATGTAGCCTTAGGATTTCTGGTAAACACCTCTTATTTTTTTCAAGAAGAGCGATATTGTATATTTTCATCATATCATATATTTTGCTCAAAAATGTCACCGTAAGAGTTTTGGCAAACATCTCTTACTTTTTAAGAGGAATGCTATTTTAGAAATACTTAAAGAACGAGTTAACATAATTGAAAACGAAATATATAATATGATGAAAATATATGATTTGATAAAAAAATACTTAATTTGATTCCTCTTGAAAAATAAAAGGTGTTTACCAGAACCCTTAAGGTGACATTTTTGAGCAAAATATATGAATGAACTGGATAGCGCATAAATTTCAATGCTCAGAGTATAAAGCTTGTACACAATTTAAATAGTTTTAAGTTCATTTGTATAGGTGATATAAACAATTTCTAAAAAGGATTAAGAAGTTTGATGCATCTAGGCTGTATTTTATCATAAGCAACATAATTTTTAGAAACCTAACACAAAAATAACTGGTTTTTCAGAATCACCGGGCGAGAAGAGAAAATAAATTTAAGTCTGTCGCTGATTTAACTAAAATATATCGCTGCTGCCCACAGGAGGTTTCGAATATAGCACAAGAATGAAAAAGGAATACATTTTGGAGTGGATGAAAATTACAAAATTTAGTCACTCTGTATGAAAACCCATGAGTCGACATCGGTACTGAAAAATAAGTAATTTTTAAGTTAAATTTCGAAAAAGAAATTTCTTAAGATAAAAAAAACTATTCACAATCCTTGTTACATATTATTTCTATCACAAATACACAAGAATTTGACTGATTAGAAGCGGATGAAAAGAATTCCGATTTGCCTAAAAATTCGATGAAGAAAAACTGAATGAGCACAAAGGGGGAAAAAGACAAAAGCAAAAAGGGTAGGTAAAGATTTATTTTTAATATTTAATTATTTTAGTCAATATTACGTTATAAATAAATAAACAGTAAGTAATTTTAATAAATAAAGTGCTAATATCTATAAATTAAAAACATAAAAATGTCAACAACACTAATTTTAATATATATATGATTGTAACAAATGGTCACTGTACAGCACTTGATATGGCACTTACATTCGGCGACTGTACTGTAAAACTCGAAAATAAACAGCCCAATTCTCTTCTAACATCTCCAATTTTTTTTAAAAAATGTGGTTTTTATTGCCTTTTTTTAATACACTATAAAGGTGTAAAGTCTTCGAGAAAATAAACGGCAATAAAAAATATTAACTTCCGATACAAATTTAACTAACGAGAACAATTCATTGTTACAATTTTAAAAAATTCTTATTTTTAAATTTGAATTAAGCGAAATGAACTCGAATTATAGAAGATATTTTAAAATAATAATAATAGGAAATTCAAAGAAACAGAGGAAAAATTCAAATTAGCAACTAATTCTAATTAAAGACATTGAAATTGTTATTTACAAAGTTACAGCTATTTTGAGGTTCTCAGTGGCCTAGCGGTAAGGTGTAGGGACCGGAGGGCTTCCAGGCTCGAAACCCGATTCCTCTGAAAATCCTTTGTGTATTGGGCCCCTTGCACGTTAAATCATATACAGGGGTCAAAAGTCCTCCCGCTGGTGTGATGCGGAAGTTTAGAGAGGGGGTGCCAGCTCAGGTGTCGTCCTGGACATCTGACTACGACTCAAAAGTACGAGGCTCGTCTTAAAATAGACCTCTTATTGCTTCAAAACATGACGTCAATATAACTGAAACAATTATTTTGAATTCTTCACAAACTAAATGAGTACACTGTATTGGCTTGAATTGCAGGAAATTACTGGACGGTCTCTAAACAAATCGTACATTAAAATTAGCAGTGAAGTTTTACATTAGGATTAAAATCTAAGAATTTTTAGTCATTGCGAATATAGACAGAGGCAATAACTTGGGATTGCTTATCCGTGTTATTCTTTTCAAATTAAAGAAAACAGAATATCATTATGAGTATAATGTAATTAAGTTCTGAATATTTTGAAATCTTGCATTATCATTGAAAACACACACCTATACAAAATTTCAGAAATCTAACCGATCAGGTAGTGAGGGCATGTTATAAAATTCCATGTTTACAGAGATGAAGCGAGTCAAATTAAACAAATCAACTAAAAAATTAGAATATTCTTATAAATGTTATAAGTTGTTGTGTAATTGATGAAGAATAATTTTTCCTATACAAGAGAATACTGATCCATGTATGATATCGTAAGGGCGACTTTTCTTAAAACTACCCTCTAAGCGTTTGAGCTATGTTTTTCCTTTCCACATGTTGAATTCGAAAGCAGGTAATTCATGTTCATGTGCATAATTTCTTAAACCGCCATGGAAGAAATATTCTTAAGATTTCAGAGACTCTATTAAACGCAAGAAAGATCCAATTATTCACTTTAAAAGGAAATATTTAAGATTTTAAAAGCTTTTAGATCCAAATAGCTAATCACTTAAAGAGTCAAGTAAGAAATTAATTCCACTAGCTGATATATTAAACACTACATGTTTATCGCTGTGCAGATGTCACCACTTTTTCATGCTTTGCGTCTATTTACTTTTATTCAAAGAGTTTAAATGCAATGAAATTTTTATTTAGCATAAAATTTACTATGCGCTCGAATATTTTTTATTGAATAAAAGGTAATCAACAATCAGACAAATAACAATACAGAATAAACATTAATCGAAGTTTCGATTCAGACTCTATTGTCTTATCGTTCCACGAAATTACAAATCGGAAGATTGGAAATTGTCAACATTAACTCATTCTGCATTCGAAGTTCAGAGACTTTTTTCCTCTATTATATAATAAAAGCTGGATTTGATACTCTATTTTGTTTTCATTAATCGCTTTCACATTTGTGATTTTTCTTATTTATAACCATCTGTTTAAATCTGATATGTGGATCTTGTTTACGCGCTTTAAAATGTTTTTTTCGTTGTAAATGTGCTTTCGACAAGCGAAGGAATCACCTACCTAAAATCTCATTAATTCTTCGATAATGCAGTTTTCTTTTTCTGTTGAAAGATGAGAATGTTTTCAAGGCTTTTCGTCTTTAATTAAATTCTTGCTAAAGAGGACGAAATTGAATTTTATTATTTCCTTGAAAAAATAGATTTATCCTTAAAGATTACTCTGAAGGTAATGTTTAATATTTTGTAATTATGCTATAAGAATAGAGTCAGTGCTTTCCAATTTTCCTTTCATTTAAATTTAATGCTTTGTTATCCGCATTTCAAAACGAATCATAGTCGAGGTTTTTTTCTTTCAATGAAAAGCCGAATTATAATAGATATAAGGATTCGGAAAATAATACGGCTTTTTATTTTCTACGTGGAAACTGAGCAAATTTATGCTGACGTGGTAAACAACAATCCTGAATCTTTTGCAGAAGGAAAAAAAGCATAACGTCGCTGAACAATGCAAGACACTGTGCAATTAACAGTTAGATGAGCATGCGCAGTTGAGCTTGTGACGTGACCGTGGCGTCATACGAGTTAATTCCATTATGCTAATAAAATTAATCTAACATCAAATGACTTTTTTCTTTAATTTTAACGAATGTGCGGTAGATTATTAAAATTATAACACAATTGAGTACATTTATGTTCACACGATACTCCTCAAATGTGCTCCGTCAATTTAATTTTGGAATCCGCTGCTCATTTTTGCGAAACATAAAAATACATCACGTCACAGCACAAGGCCAGACAACGTGCAGTTAGATAAACATGCACAGTTACGCTTGTAATGCCACGTGCATTAACCGCGTTATCCTGTTTAAGGTAAATTAGCACCAAACGATTTTTCCTTTTTTAAACACTTCTTTTTAACTTGGCTTATTTCAGATGAATAAAGACGGAATTTTGTAATCGATTTTACACTGATGTGCAAGAATTTTGAAATTTTCTACACATGTGCCTTCTAGATGGAATACACTCTTATAATATATTAAAAAGTTAATTATCTGTTAATCGATTAATTAAATTAACTTTTGATTCCGTACTAAGGCGCCTCCTGGCAGTGAGCTTGAGAAAAAGTAGATTCCAAGATTTACACGTAGAAAATAATTAAAATAAATGTAATATGCTGTTTATCACACTAATAAAAGTGCATTTTTAAAATCAGTTTATAAAGAAATTTTATTTAGAAAAAGTGGTTGTTAAAAAATGAAAATAAATCAATTATTTAGTTGTTTAGTTAAGAGTGTCGCCATCAGGTGCTGAATTTCAGAAAAAATTGTGTTCAAGATTCCATTAAATTTTTTTTTACAGAATAATAAATTAAAGGTTAAACAATCTAAAATGATTGAAATAAAAAATATCTACTTTTTAATACACTAAACAAGTATTTTCAAAAACTGTTTTTATTAAATTTATCTAAGTGTAGAGAATATATTTCAATTTATTTATATAAAACACAACACAAACCAATTCAACCTCACTTAATACAGGTTACATGCGCTGCCCAAATTGACAAGTGGAAAAATGTAAGACTACGCGTTGTTAGAGTTCAAGTGACATGCACATTAATGTTAAAATCAGGTGTGTGCGACGTCGCACTATTTTATTCCATTCCTTCCATAAATTCTTAGAAGAAATTTAACCCTCGATTTGTAAGGCATTCAAATTGTCCAATTTTGATTTATTATTCTCGGACAAATACGAAGGAACTTTCAATTGCAAGCATCTTTTTTATCATTTTTTATGATTAATCAAATAAATGCAAATCTGGAAATTCAAATTAATTCGAAATATTTCACAATAATAGATTAAGCTTTTTCCATTTTTACCGACTTTAATTTTTTGACATTAGACGGCGTCGTTATGTGAATTCTTGCGTGAATAACGTATATATAAAAAGAATGAGCGAAAAAAGTGACCAATAGACAGTGTATCAATAAAAAGATGTATCACCCATTTCTTAGAATTTCAGTTTTTTATCTCTCGTTCTACAGTATCAACCAACGAAAACGCACCATCCTAGAATTTATTATATTTTATACGAGAGGCCGACACAATCCCTTTAAGTTGACGCAGTTACAAAATCGATGATGCAGTCATACGTTCCTTTTGCAAACCAATCAAAATTTCCTTCTTTTGAACAATATCGTTTAGCCAATTTAAATTTATTAAACCATTTTCATAAGAAATGTTAGCAGAACTTTTTAATTTACCATTATTGTATGCACATAGTATCAATAAAATAAAAAATATCTTCTCTAAATTTTTAAAAAAAAAGTACGTTCGATGTTTCAGATGATTCGATGTCAGAAACGCCTCCGAACTTTATTCATAAAAAATGCCCGTATTGAAATGCAACAGCATTACTCTGATTACCTTCCAAATCTTTCCCTTGGGGGGGGGGGGGGGAAGGGAATTAGAGTGAACCGAATCAGGGTGCCACACACTTCTTCCCACTGTCGGGAGCAGTGACAAAATGCCTCTTTTAAGATGGCACACACCGATCCGTCGCAATCTGCATGAGGTCTTCTTTGGATCGAAATCCGGTCCTTTTCAGGGGCATTTTCAATTGGGGGAGGGGGCAGAACTCACACGGAGCCATGTCGGGAGATTAGAGAGCCTGATGAATCGCAGGTATGTTGTGTTTGGCCAACTCTCTATCAAATGTAAAGAATGGGCGATGGGTGATGCCCGCTGCCCACAGATCCGGCCGTTTGAGTATCAGAGCGTCTCGAAGGCGATCCAGAACCTCTTTGTAGAAGGTCTGCAAGCTCTCTGATCATCATTAAAGGATCCTGCATCACCAGGGCACTCGCTTGTTCAATGTCATCTCTGAATGTGGAGGAGCTACCAGAACGTGATTCGCACTCCACTCATGTGCGTCATCATTGAAACCGTTGTCTTTATCTGTGTGGTGCCCATTGCTTCTTCCTCGGAAGCCTGTTGAATCTTGTGGATCGTTTCCACTCGGGAATTGCCAATCTTTACACGAAATTGAATGCCTTATTTTTACTAAATATGTTTTGTTAAAAGCGGCGTTCACTTACGCTCTCTCATTCATCGGATGTCTCCAAACGATTGACTACTTCTGTGGGGGAAAAATCAAGCATGATCATTACATTAACCTGCATACGTACATCAAACCACACCTATCTATTGTTTAGCAACAGATTCGGAAGCCCTCCGCAGTTTTGCGCATGCGCCAGGCGGAGTTATTTTCATCAAAATAAGAGGAAAGTGAAGAATGGAAGGGCGATGTTTACATTTTACTGAGCGTGATCTAACAAAGAACTCCGGAAATGCGCTCATGTGACTCATTTCCTGACACCCCTTTCAGGTGTAAAATCGTCCAAAAGTGGTAATCTCAGAATCCGTTGCTGAACAGTAGCCTCATTTGTTTACGCGCAAAAATTTATTGTCGGATATTTTTTAAACAAACCATATAATGTGGTTTATACGGATTAGTTAATTTCATTACAATTATATTTTCGAAGCAAAATACCGGTTCGAGTTGCACGTTTTCGTATTTCCATGACACTTTCGGAGAACCAACCTGCCATGAAAGCCGAGGGGGGGCTTCATTTAGTCGATTCACGTAATGAGCCCAGGGCGGCGGTGGCCTAGCGGTGAAGTAACCCTATTCTGCTAAAGATCCGCTATGTACGCTGACCTGGTACTCCTTAAATCTGACGCCGTGGTCAAACATCCTCCCGATGACGTGGTGCGAAAGTTTGGAGAGGGTGACGCCAACACAGGCTTCGCCGTCGTCATCTGACCGCGGTTCAAAATTACGAGGTGCGTCCCAAAATACAAACCAGAGGGAGTGTTCTCCCCTAAACTTTCTCGTATACTTCCCCAAAAAGGTGCCGTTTCCCCTTGCGTGGCTAAAAATGTCGAACCTACTGTCATCCAGAATCCAATGACTATCAGAAGGTTTTTCATTATAGTGATTGAAAAATATCTAGGTAAAGAATCAAATTCAAAGCGATGCGTACCGAATAAAATGCATGTATCACACACTTCCACTCTTACAGGCTCAAGGACGAACTGACGTAATTCTCTACTCCGTAATGAAATTCCGTTCCTTTCGCGTGCGCAGAAGATTGCTTCCAGTACATGCGCGTGGAGATAGCGGATTCTCTTCAAAAGTAAATTATTCAGACCGACAGTCAACCCTTTGACGGATTTGGCCCAATATTTTATACGGACCTACATTCATGACGATAAAATTGTGTACCAAATTTTATCCATCTAGCTATTCAAGTTTTCGAGTTATAGTGTTCGCATGACTTCGGACATACAGACAGACAGACTTCCCGTTGACGGATTTTGTCCAAAATTTGATAGAAACCTACAAATTATGTTTAAAGACCACATACCAAATTTCACCCCCGTAGCTCTAATAGTTTTCGAGTTATCGTGTTCACAGACACACATAATTCTAAAATTGTGTTTTTCGGACTCGGGGAGGTCTAAAACGTGGAGATTGGTCAAAATCTCGAGTTCGAATTTTTTGACGATTACAATACTTTCTCTTTGTAGACTTCGTATACGAGAAAGTAAAAAAACCAGTCGTTAATGTAACCAAACCAAATTCACGTAATGATCTCATTAAGCTCTAATAATAGACACGTAGCAAACATGATGCCATCTAACATTTAACAGCACCTTGACTTACACTGTACTGTGAGGTCACTTCTTTTCAGTCGCCTAGTCGGATGCTCAATGGAATGTAGAACACAATTGGAATTAAACATTTGATACTTATCACATAAACATGATTTCACACCATTGTATGTTAATCACATGCTCTTGAGTCTTTTGTACTTTCTATTAGTATATCACATCCAAGGCAAATGAAATTTAAATCGATCTCTAAATATAAAAGAAATGTGTTTTTTATATGGAAAGCAAAACGGGCTCTTTGGCTAATTTAGTTTTTAGCTAAACATTCTTCCTTTAAATTATTTAGAACAATAATAAGAATAGCATAAAATATCAGGATTTTTTATTCAAAATTTTAGAAGCACATCCCAAGAAAGTTAATTCATTTCAAAATTTCAAAGGAAGCTTATTTAAATTTTTCTCCTTTCATTTTAATTCTTAATTTTGATCTTGCGATAAAAATATCAAGTAATTATTAATGAAACTCTCTTCGTTTTAGTAATGCAAATAATTGAATAAGGAAGTGACTAAAATGTTTTGAGTGCTGCTTTTATATTTTAATTTCCATTAGATAATTGTTTTCTATGAACTCTTAGTTTCTTTTTATCAATTAACATTTTTTATCAGTAGTATTAACACATCAAAGAATTATTCTTCCTTTCATGGAAGTAGTTTTCTTAATTCTAACTATTCTTCGAATTTATGTTTTACTTGAAAAAACAAACAAATAGTTAAAAAAAATTTAAAATTAAGGAAATTCATATTTTTCTTCAGCTGAGGGATATTTACTCTATTGTTCTGAAATTTAAAATACTCACTAGTTCTATCATTTATCCACATGTGCATTGATTTTTTAATTATGTTTAAATAAATGGATAAAATATTTTTATTTCAGCTTCATTTCCCAGTATTAAATGGATATCTTTATAGTAGAGCTATTTCATCATCTTCCTTTAAAAGATAAAAGGGGATTAGAACTCCCATATATTTATATTGTAATGTGCATTGGTTGTAATAATGTAAATTGTACATGAAGCTCAAGTCATTTGTAAAAGATACAGCAGTCTGAGAGGTAGCTTAGATGGATCATAGAAGAGTCACGCCCATCCGACGATAGTCATCGCGTCGTTAATTGGAAACTGATGGTGGAATCCTAATAGCCACTACCGGTCACAGTCCAACCCCTTCCAACGGAGGGGCGTTTCTTCATCTGAGTCTATGTAACTCTACCCTGTACCATTTATGTACCCATTAATAAGAGAGAACCCTCTTACTTACGCGATGGTTTCTCATCCACTTACTCATGTTGCCTCCCCCCCCCCGGGGGGGGGGGGGGGGGAAGGAAAGGAGGGGAGTCTCAAAAAGTATGAAAGTTCTTTCATCCAAGTTTATTTTAAGGAAAAGTTTACAACAATTACTCGTTATAACTGTCAGCATCCTGAGATTCCTACTCCTTCTCGGAGTACACAACTACGCATAGATTTTTTTTGTTTGTGTAATTTTCTTCTGTTTTTACTGAAACCGGAATATGCAGATGCTGATTGAGCTCTTCTTCTTTTTGAAAATTACAACTCCCTCTGACTTTCGACGATATCTTTCACTAAGTTTTGAATTTCGACCGCAATGATTCTTGGCTGAAGTTGTTTCCCCTTGCATGCGGTACGAAGTCACGATCCTCGATACTGTAGAGCGAGAAATGCCCGCGATATTAGCCGTTGCAGTCACGAATTCTCCAGCCTGAAAAACGGAAACAATTTGCCCTCTTTCAAAATCTCTGAGATTCGGCATTCTGCGCTGCGAAAATAATAAAAAAAGAACGCGGTGACCATAGCTTCGTAACAGACTGCTGATGGCAAACAAATATTATATCTCCTACTTCCATACAAAAAAAACAGTGAAATAAAACTAGCATGTCATTAATACTGTACCTTTTCTCAAACACCACAAAGATTGATTGCTGTTTCTATTATTTTGTTCAACTACTGCAGTTTCATTCATACATGCTACGAAAAGACATCAAAGTAATACTATATATCATCCGGAAAAAATAATATAACATTATCCAGTAATGACGGAACACAATACCCATAGATATTTAAAGAATGAAAAAAAGATATGAGGGCAGCTTCCACATGTAGAATTGCTACACCAAACCATGCTGCTAAGTAGAGTAAATTAATTTTTCTTTTATTTCTTTATGTTATTTACGCGTTTAACTTTTTGTACATAAATTGAAATTAGGAAACATTCTTTTCACAAGTAAAAAAATTATATAAGTATTATAATGTATTAAGCAGCATCGGTAAATATGTTTTATGTATCAAATATGCAAATAACTTTTTTCTTTCCTTTCACACTCACCTAAATGATATTCTTTCCAACAATATTATTATTAATTTAATTGGTGTTTCTTTTTCCATCCAAAAAATATAACACTAATTACCATAAAAAGGCGAGGAAAAGTTTTTTTTATTTTCTTTGTAGAAAATATGATATAACTTATTAGGAATGCTCTTTTACAAAGAGAGAGAGAGAGAAATCAATTATGTTGACACAATTACCAGTAACAGACATTAAACTAAAGCCTTTTGTATTATCCATTAATTTATGATAGGGTGAAAGTTTATATATTAAAAATGCACACTTCTTAAAAATTATTGAAAAAGTTTGAAAAATCTCGAGGTTTTATTAAAGTTAATCGCTGAAAATTCTGATCTTCATATTTGTGGGGTTGTTGAAAGAGAATCGCATTGTTTTTAATTAAATACTTTCATTTAACTTGATTTGTTTCATGATTGAAAAGATGGAATATTGTAATCATTCTTCCTTCACCTCCTTGCGTGGTGTTTCGTTTAATTTAAATAAATTTTTATTCCACGCAAGTGGCGCCAGCTGGTAGTGAATTCGAGAAAAAAATTTATTGCTAGATTCCATAATGTTTATAATAATAAGTTATAAATTAAAAACTAGAAAATAGAAAGTGATTAAAATAGACGAATTTCTAATTTTTTAGTATACGAACACATAAGTGTGTTTTTAAAAACTGTTTTCATAAAATTTAGTTAAGAAACAAAACCATCGGACTTATAATGCAATAATATTCAGTACTTTTCCATAAACTCAACAGCAACTAATGATGCAAAACTTGAGGCTTTTCACCAACTCCACGGCTTAAGATTTTTGTCTATTTCAGCAGCTATTGAACGAAGCAGTCTATGACCGTCCACAAGGGAACTGAGAAAAAGACAAGCTAATTTGTTTCATCAATACGCACGAAATAAAGATGCTTCCTTGAATTATAATGTACGGTTGTACTATGTTTATATTATTTAAAAATTCAGGATAATATTTCAATTTAATTTCGTGAGAAACTTTTCAACCAAATAGGGGAGAGTGGGGTAAAACCGTATACTTTGATTTTGGCGTTATTAATTCTTCTTTCTAGTGAACAAATACTGAGTTATTCTCCACTAGTGAAGGAAAAATAATGGTCATAGTTTTCATGTTGTTGTTGTTAAATTCACTTCGTCTGTGAAGATTTATTTGTTTTATGACATCAACTCTCCAATTTTTGTTTCTTTTTAAACTATCCTTGCTTATTAATCATTACAATTATGAACTGTACTTAGTCCAGCTTATTATGTGTTTACTAAGAAAGATTTATTAAAACAATTGGTTCTATTTCGTTTATTATAACCTCTATACTCGGGGTAAAACCGGGTATTTCTTGTGGGGTAAAACCGGTTTCAAGGGGAAGCTACGGATATCCGACCCAAGAGGATTTCCTTAGGTTGTGAGATAGTTGGTAATTTGTGAGGGCCCATTTTACCTTTGCGTCAAATGATCTGATGGAGAGCATTTCCAATTTATTCCGATTTCCAATATTTTCTTTTTTGTGATCATTTCAAATAATACAAGGAATTATTTTAGTCAAAATTTTAAAAAGAATCAAAATTTATTTATTCCATTATTTCCTCGCTTGCAAATAAACGATTTTTATTCATTTTTTCTCATATAAAACTTAAAGCGCATGAAAAATCAAACATCTTTTGCTCGGAGGCTTTGCAATCGTTTGGTTTTATTTAACTCATCGACATTTGGTCTGAGCTCGTCTGTTAGCTTCAATTTTGAAGAAGAAAGAATTACGTAGAATACAATGTTCTTCTTTTGCTTTTGGGTTTGGATCATTAAAATAGTAGGAGAACCCAGTAGGTCATTTACGCTTTTCCATTTTTTTTTTGTGCAACATTTGTTAGATTCTTACATTTCATTTTGTCGCTTTTCTGTTCTGTTGTAATTTCCAAACCTCCAGTGTTTCAATGCCTAGCGACATTACTAGGTTCCCTATTTAATTCCTACAGATTTTATCACTAATATAGATACGAATTTTGCATTATATTGTAACGAATTTTGCATTGCATTGAACTATTGTAACTATTGATAAATCTTTAAAAAACTTTTTATTCTTAAATTGTCAACTATTGTAATTATTGTAATTTTTTTTAAAAATCGTCTTTTTTATTAAATTGTTAACTATTATAACCATTGTTAAATCTTAGAAAATTGTTTTATTCTCAACTTGTAACATAAAATAAAAAATATGCTACTTTTCAACTGAAAATCTAGTTTTCCCTAATTGCCCATAGAGTTAACATGTGTATCCAGTTTTACCCCACAAGTGGGGTAAAACCGGATACCTTGCAAAAAAATCATTAGTAAAGAAGGTAGTAAAACTATGACTTTTCCTGAAAGATATATTGTACTCTGATAAATAATGAATATTTTAGTATTTTTCAAATAATTAATCCTCCTGTAAAAAATCATCTTATTCCTGAACACAATATTTCTTCATAAGTATAAATTTCGGTGAACTTTTGTTCATGTATGCTCCAAAATCTATTCGGAATTCGAACCATTTAAAAATACTTGGTTTATAATTTCGAGTTTCTCATGTACTTGTTTAACTTTTATATCTAAAATAATTATAAAAAAAGACTTATCTATCACCAATTAATAATATAAAGCGCATTTGTAATATTTTAGCAGTCTGTAAAATAATTCCTATCATTTACAATTTTTATATGGCAAATTAAAATACTTATTTTATTAAGCTAAATAGTAACAAAGAACGAAATGTTTACATACATACACATGTTTTACAATGTTTACATGTTAAACAACGAAATCTGAGCTGCTTCCTTATACGAAAAGTACATTTTTTAAAAATTGGTTCTAATGCTCTTGGGAAAAGGCTTAACAGAAAAAGGCATTTAATTGTAGCTCATAGCAATTAAAGTTGCGGCATAGATTATACGAAAAAGTGATCTTTAAATTCTTAAAAAGCGCAGTTAATTGCCTTTTCTAACTAATTAATTTCCACTCGTGAAGCTAAACGATCTTTTTGTTTCAAGTTTACCATTAAACCCCAAATAAAATGGATTCATTCTGAAAAATTTGTGCTAAAAAAGAGTTATTGTAGTGATTTTGCATTTGCTTTAAACCGTTTTCATTCTTTTTTTTATCGTATTCATTATTTCCTTTTTCTTGTTTCGCGTAGGATGAAATTTTTTTGTTTTAAATGATATTATTGGGTATTCGAAAAGATTCCGCCGCTTTTCGATATCTTGCACTGATCGCTGTTGGGACGCTGATTTGCTGTTATCAACCTTTGAAATTAGATATCTTCCGAAAGGTCGTGCTATCCTCAATATTAGTGTCTATTCACCATCGACATTTGTTTAATTGTGTTTGTTTGGTGTCGGTGCGAACATGAAGAACGAAAAAGTGCATTTTCCGCCTTTAAAGTTTTTTCTACTACCGAAAAGGCAAGAATGCTTTTCAAGACACGAAAAAATGTATGCGTTGTTTATGGAGACGGAGCTGCAAGTGAAGAAACAGCGCAAAAATAGTTTGTGGGATTCAGAACGGCGAAGTTCCCATTTAAGACCGGCAACGCTCCGGTGGGCAATCCCTATTTGATGACGACCAAATTGAGGGGCTGGTCCCAAACAACCAACCTATTGCCACTCTATCTAATGGAGCGTAATGTCGTCATGAAAGCTATAATACTTTTAATTACTGGACTATCACATACGAGAAGTCGCACATAGACATGATACACTGTACAGACACTACGTATAGAACGAATAGGATTAAACATAGTTATTATCCGAGCTATTCGGGACAAAGTTATGGCGGGTCTTACAACAGTCTTGGCGTTCGCTCTCCGGACTGACGAACAGTCTCTAGATTTCCGATGTTATTTGTTCGCCAGAGGCGCAATTGTTATAGGAGCCAATTCACACAAGGGGGGCCTCGGTGGTCTTTTGGCAAAATCTCGATCTCAGAAGGGGGAGATTCAAGGTTCAAAACCCGATTCCATCAAAGATTTCAGAGCGTGTGGGGGCTTGGTACACGTTAGAATTGACGTCGAGAGTCAAACGCCCTCCTGCTGGTATGATGCAGAAATTTGAAGAGCGTTAAAACCTCGTCACACTTTACCGCGGATAAAAATTACGAGGTCACTTCCAAAACAGCTCTCGTGTTGTTGCAGAACGGAACCTTAATATAATTAAACTAATCATGACCACGTGATACGCGTCAAGTGCGTTGGTGCAGTTTAATTTCGAAATCCATTGCGCTCTTTATATTTGGTGCTTGCTGTATGACGTCACAAAGCACAGCGTAAGACAACGTAGAGTTAGATATAAGATGGAATGCGCAGTGACTTCACGTGAATTGACCGCCTTTACTAATGCCACAATGCACCCAATTCAGATTAACGTGAATTATTATCACACGATTCTCATTTCATTAAATGCAAATAGCTTTCGTGGGAAGCTTTTAAGAGGTTTTGCTCATACATATTACAATCACTTCAAAATCGAATTCATGAAAGAGATAGATAGATTTTTTTTCTACTGCTATACTTCTATTACCCATTACAACAAAAATGCAAACATATATAAAGAGATGTGAGACAAAATCTAGGAAGGAGTCCAGTATTTACATTAAGCTTTTATTGTCATTTCGCCAATATTATAAATAGTTTGATGTAATTACAAAATTCTAGTTTATTCTCGACAACAGCCACGACATCCTTCTTTAATCAACTCCAGAACTAGAAAGAAGGAAAGTATAGGGGGAAGCAAAATACCCAACTTATTCATAAATTATTTACTGAGATTGTCGTAATTTTTCTGTACAATCCAACAGTTCATGTATCATATTGAAAATTGCATAATTATTGGTAGCATTAAGTTAATCAGGAAACAAACGTTTTGATAATCTCTTTATTGCATTAGATCTCAAAACTAATTTCGTTACGGCAAATTAATTTGATTGGGACGAGGAGCAAAAGGAAAAGGCAGAAATTTATATTTCTGTTTTTCAGCGTAAAAGAATTCTTCCACTCATTTGCTGGAATTTAATATCCTCCTTTAATCATCTACCAGCGTTTTTAAGAAGGAACCAGAAAATATTCTTCTTTTTGGTCATTATTAATACTTAATTAATGAAAGGATGATTAATAAATAATGTACTTGGCGGAAATGTAAATTTCGTATATAAACCAATCTCATTGCAGTATTATCAGCATAGAATTCTATTAATATTGACAGCATATAATAATTAGTATTTCATACCCAAGTCCAAACAAGTACAG
Source organism: Araneus ventricosus (assembly GCA_013235015.1). Lineage (NCBI taxonomy): Eukaryota > Metazoa > Arthropoda > Arachnida > Araneae > Araneidae > Araneus > Araneus ventricosus. Next base: position 2,993,128 of record BGPR01000026.1, on the reverse strand, counting down.
GCTGATTAAATCTTTCAGCTTTTTTCAATTTTTTTAATAGAAAATCGTCACTGGTCTCAGACTATTTTTTATAAACGTGGCAAAAACTATACACAGCACCGTTTTTAGTTACCTCCCTGATAAATTTTAAGAAATGGCGTAATTTTTCGGAATAATTTTTTTTATCGATAATGGTGAAGAAATAGAGCCTAGGATGTTCTTGAACGGGGTACTGTGATTATTATTTCTAGTATTTTTGGTTTGTTTTTCTGAAAAATAAATACTATATATTTGTTGAAAATATTTATTTAAAACTAATTTCCGTTGTACATTTTAATTATCTCAAGTTGTTCCGAATTTCAAGAAAAGTTCATTCTAGCTTTATTTCTTTGAAAATATTCCTTAGAATTCTGTAACCATCAAATTTTCGGCTGCTGCTTACAGCTATTTTTAGTATCTAAAATTTCTGAAAGCATCGAAGTGAAAACACTTCAATGCGCGCATCACTTTAGAAGAGCGCGATGTTCCTTAAAATAAAAAATATCGGAAATTGCATTTCTCAGACTTACTTCCAAATTTAGACTGCCCATGTTGTTGCATATTTTACTTTTACAATTTTATACACCTACTTCGTTCTTCGAAATGTATAGAATTCAACAGGATTATGTCATCTGGTCAAAATGATATCACAATCATAATGATAAAATTGAATCATAATGATAAAATCGAATCACAATCAGAATTATAAAACTTTTAAAATGCAGTGGATGATCGTTTAACGATGTTTGTTAGCAAAATTATCAGTTAGCACATCATCGATTTAGGGAATTTGATCGATTCGTTCTGTATACCTATGAAAATAATTTCTAATTAAGTTTATTTATAAGCAATAAATAACTTTAATTATAAAGCTTTTAAATACATACTTATATTAGTGAACTATACTAAAGAATGTTTTTATTTTAACTATATTTTCTATTTTTAAATCTTGATATTTATTGTTTCTCGAACTCACTACCTGGTGGCACCACTAGTACTGAATCAAAATTTAATTTAAGTAATGATTTACTGGCACTTAAATTCTGAAAATATTAAAATAGTGTATTGTCATCAAGAATACATAAGTGTACAAAATTTCAATCCTCCAGCACATCAGAGAATGAGTGAAAAATCGATTATAAAATTACATCAGTACAAACATGGAACAAGTTGAGTTACACAAAAGCTTTAAAAATGCAGTCTTATTAGTGTACTTAAAAATTTGAATTTTTAAAATTATTTCCTACTTTTGTCTCTTTAATTTATAGTTCATCATAAATATTATGTGAATCTTATAATCAATATTTTTGCAAACTCACTATCAGATGGTGCCGTTTGTATTGAATCAAAATATAATTAAAAGAATCAGCTAACTAATTATTAAGTTCTGAATGTATTAAAATAGTGTTGTTTCATCGAGAACACACAAGTGTACAAAATTTCAAAACTCTTCCACATCAGGAAGTAAGTGTATAAGCGATTTCAAAATTCAACCTTTACAAACACGAAGCAAGTCAAATTAAATAAAAGTATATTAAAGATGCATGTAAAATCGATTATAAAATTACATTAGTACAAACATGGAAGAAGTCAAGTTACACAAAAGCTCTAAAAATGCAGTCTTTAGCAGTCAATGTACTTAAAAATTTGAATTTTTAAAATTATTCCCTACATTTGTATCTTTAATTTATAGTTCATTATGAATATTATGTGAATCTTGAATTTCTTGGTTTCTATGATAAACACAATTGATCAATTTTCTACTCTTTAAAGCCCCTCAATATTCTTATTCCTTTTTAAATAAGAAATTTAGAAACAAAAATTCAAACACCAAAATCAACTATGTAGTCACAATTGTCAGAATCTCATAGATGCAAAAAAGAAATTCACGCGTCACATTTCACTCTGTTCCTATTTTTTCATGTCTGCGGCTGGCGAATTTATGCGTAAAATCAATTTATTGTGATGAAATGAAAGCTGTCTTTATGCAGGTTCCAGTCAGTATTACACATTGAATAAAATACAGTTATCGAAAACAAAATAGCATTATTCAAATATTTTTGATTAATAAGAACTATTTATAATATTACCAGTAATGATGACAAGAGTTTTTGATTGAAAATATTGAGTTCTTTTCAAAAATATTAACCAGATTTATATAAAAACAGTTAACACTTATAAAAATATCAGCATTTCTTCATCAAGCAAATATGACGTAATTTTGGTAAACATGGTTTGATAAATCGTATTTATGCCGACATAATATTAAAAGCTGCATTTTACATAAATATTAAGAGCTTTTAAAAAGCTTATTCAATTTTTATTCATCAAAATTTTATACTATTTTAAATTTATGTTTTTTCAATGGACAAAAAAAAGATATTATTTTACTTTGTATTGTTGGAAATGCCTAATTTTTTATTACCAACTGTAAAGCGTTGTTATATATAACGATTTCCTAATTCATTGTTTCATTGTCACAAATGTTAACATATTGTAATATGTACACCTCTCTGTTTTGAAAGGAATCAATACATGCATATTTTTTAAATACAGTAAAACCCGGTCAACTGAACTCGGTTTAACCGAAACCCGGGTTATTCGAAATGCCTCTGAAATCACATATCCAAAAAACACGTACTGTATTGACCGAAGATAATAGCGAAGGCGAGATTTTGTGCGAAGGTATCCCCACTTTATTCCTTTTAAGCCTCCCCAAGAAGGCTTAAGGCGTGATTAATTTTAGAATGCTAACATTAAAATGAATGGGTGTTAACAATATCAATTACGATATTGTTTATCTGTGCCTGCCAGGCTCACGGCCCGGCGGAGGGTTAACTTTAATAAAGAGTATAAGTGTAGCCTACAAAGAGAGTTTTGAATTCGTTTTACCTCGCAACATTTCAGAATGACATACGGTAATTAGATACAAAACAGTAATACATGCTCATGGCTTAACCAAGAAAATGATTGCCCGAGACGTCCCCCCCCCCCCCTCCTTTATTCGGTAAAACGGTGTTGTACTGTAGTTACACTGTTGTGTTAAGATCACTTGCTCTGTGAAGTAATGCCACGGGTCAGGTTTCACGCATAAGCTTCAGAAATTGCATTTTAATAATAACTAATGGAAATCTTGAACCAGAGCTAAAAATTCTTACGGTTCTTCTTATTATTCAGAGAAAGAATTCGTTAATTACCTTTACGAATACTTCATTAACGCGGATTTTAAATAATTATTATTTATTTAAGAAATTTACCATTTTGAAAACGTTCAAGAAAGTGATTCCATTCGATTTGAATTGATTCAATTTTAATTGATTTCAATTACGATTGAATTCAATTTCATTTTATCTCAATGAATTTATAATCGAAATAAAACAACGATTTATTGATTCATTTGCTAAATTAACACCTCTCTTCGAAGCTACACGAGAGATTTTTGGGACGAGCCTCATAAATTTGAAACTTGATCAGACGACGGGGGTTACACGTGAGCTGGTACCTTATTCACCGAACTCCCGTGTCACACCAACGTGAGGTCGTTTTACCAACTACGGTAGACGTAACGCGCGCGAGAACCTCTCACACAGTGAAATCAGATCCCACGATTATCTGAGCTCGAAGGTTAAATTCCGCTATCAGCTCACCGTCACTGGTCTCACACATTATATGACTCGGAAAATCTGAGCCTAAAATTAAATTAATGTGATGACTTAATTAAATAACTGAAATGAAATCTATCTAACGATACGAATAAAGAAACTTTGGAGATATGGAAACTCGTAAGGATCCAGTTTTCATACACAACTTTCACAGTTTTAATCTAGCAGCCAAACAAATAAATCTCTGTTCAACATTAACGTTTGACTCGTAAGGTTTTCTTTTCTTCTGTTTTCTTTTTTCCCCCTTCTTTTTCTTCTACTTCCTCTTCTTCTCGTTCATACAATGGTTAAGAAAAAATCCCTGCGAGTAAATGCCTCATTTTTATGGTTTACAAAGAAAGAGCTTTCAATCTTAAGCCAGTCCTGGGGGGGGGGGGGGGGGCGGCCTATCTTTATTATTATTATTCATTGTGTTACATTACTATGTTACTACCCATTATGCTTTCATTATTTGAAAAGTAAGTAGTTTTTTTTTGGAACAAGTTACTTTTTCATTTCTAATTGATTTTTAATAATATTCATTTTTGTTGGTTGAACTTCATCTATTTAATAACATTATTATTCACTTTTATTTTTCTAAATATATCTTATATTGAAATTTGCATCGTTCTTTTCTTTTTATTTATTTTATTTTATTATTTTTTATTCACTGGTAAATTTTTATGAATCAATTAAATTTCCAACTTTTTTCTTTCTGTGATCAAACATTTATGAAAAAAGAAAACAGATTTAATTCCTGATTTATTGAAATTTGTAAGATTAGCCGCAAGGGACAAAATCTAAATCGCCAGCCTGCTTGGAAGGGATTAGGTGGCTGCGTTCTTAACCAAAGAAATTAATATATATATATATAAGCAAAACAGAAGAAGAATATAGAAAAATCGGGATATTATTAGCAGTTCAGTGATCATAAAATTAAAAGAGGCTCGCTGTCTGTAGAAAGATACCGATCGTTTCAAAACTAGCACTTTTGGAAGATTTTGACCCGGCAAGCGGTGACAGGCAATAAGCAAAATGAGAGCATTTCTGGAGTTCTTTGTTAGGTCACGCTAAGTAAAATGTAAACATCTCTATCTCAATTTTTCACTTCACCCCTATTTCAGTGACGTAACAAGGGTAACTGGTGTCCGGGTCATAATAAGATTTTTTTAGCCCCCGCTTGATATTTCACTTTAAAAAGTGACTTAAACGCACTAATGTTTTGTCGGTCGCTACACCACTCGACTGCGCCTGGCGCAAAAGAATGGAGGATTTCGGAATTCGAGAATTGTCAGTATAAATAAATTACTTTCTTTTGATGTATATGTTTTAATATCTCGTTTCTTTCTGTTTCTGAACCATAAGCAGGTTGTATTTTTTCTATCGCTATAATCGTAATCTAATAATCTTCAGATTGATGTACCAAGCTATAGCCAAATGATACCGGCATTTCCACCCAAAATGTGAATCAAAGATAATAATTTCGTATAAAATATTGAGTATAGATTTTGCATCTTTCTTCTCAATTAATGTTAATAAAGAAACTATATACGAAACAGTGCATTTATGCATGTCAAAAATCTGTAATCGTTATCTTTTATTTATTATTATTCATATACTAAATATGTAAATGAATGCTGTCTATAGATGGCGCTGTGCATACCTTTTTAAATATATGCTATGCAGTTTAAGAGTAGGTTTCAGTTTCAGTTGTTGCTGTATCGTACTTCGACGCGACGTTTGTCCACATTGTGCAATTAGGCACAGATCGCTCTTTGTCAATATCCAAATATGTTTATATTCTGTTGTGTTGTTCCTGCTGTGATTGTCTATTGTGTGTGTGGTGTGTTGTAATGTCAAGAATAAAGAAGAAAGTGAAAATCCTGCGTGCTTATTGAAAATTCCATGCATCTGAATACACACAGTGTCTTTATAGCCTATACACGCAATTTAGTCCGCATTAAAGATTAATAAGTATTTTATTCCATCTCAGATATTTCCTTCTTGGCAAAAAAGCATTTTGCATCAAAGCGTTGTTTGACATTGTAATTTTTCGATCGTTATCATCGTAATCTATTCACAATCGACATTTATGAATGAATCTTCAAATTAATGTACCTTGCCAAATGATACCGGCATTTCAACCCAAAATTACTCAAAGATAATAATTTCGCATAAAATACTCAGTATAGATTTTGCATCTTTTTTATTGAATAAATATTAATAAAGAGCCTATTTATGAAACAGTGCCATTATTGTCTATGCACGTTATTTAGACTGCTTTAAACATTAATAAGTATTTTATCCCACCTCAAATATTTCCTCTTTGCATCAAAGTATTCCAACAGTTAAATAATAAAAACTTCCTAACTAAGGTTATATAACTTCACAAACCATACAACATGAGCTTTTATTCCCGGGATAAACCACAGCCAACAGTTTCTTAGAAATTAGTAACCTAAAACTTGGTTTCCTTTTTTAAAAGAGTTAATATGGATAGGGATTTACTTATCTTAAAGTGTAAGCTTTTGTTCGGATCACCCTTATTTGTTCTCTATACACAACGAGAAACTTTTAATGGTGTTTCCAAATATTTTCTTCTTCTAGCTAAATAATAAATACTTCTCACCTGACACTGCGCAGGTTTTTACGTGGGTGTTCTTCCCGAAGATAACCCGAAGCCATCAGTTTCCTAGAAATTATTCGCCTGAAGTTCGTGCTTCCTTTTCACCCTTGTTAGACGGAGTTAGGAGAAGAGCTTAAATTCAACTTTATGTCTCAAAGAGGGGTCTAATTGCTGACGCTTATCGGTTGCCCTCAGAAAATTGCTAGAGTTTATATTTAATTCCGCCGATTACTTCTGTTAGCGAGAGCTTTGTTCGCCACGATAATGGGAAGATATTTTTTTTTTAATTTCCGTTAACCTGACTAACATGGTTTCCCACTAGAGATGGAGTTTTCGACTCACTGATTCTGCAGTGGATTTGCGCTTTAACGCTAAGATAACTTTAATTCCTCAACTGTGGCTTCATCCTGAGTGAAACTGATTTCTCAAACTATTTTTAATCAATTGCTGTATAAAACCAAACCAGTAGCGCCCCCAAATCGATTTTCTTTCCATCTCTAAGCATAGATGTTCTCAACTAGTTACTGTTTACAACTATTCTCAACTGTTCTCACTGGATAAATTCTTAACTAGTGTAAAATGATATGCCAATTAACCACACCCAATCCATAAGGTTTGCATTTAAAACAATGAAAAGTTTTTAGAAACACGCTTTTAGTTTGCACTTAAAAGTAGAAAATAATGTTTTCATTAAAAATCCGGAAATCAAATCCCATATCATTAAAGCTTGAGGTGCTGATCGAAACACTGTAGGGAAATTGAATTTTAAGCGCATTTATAATATATTTTTAATTTTTAATGGATGTGAAGAATTTTTCTTTATAGTTATATTTCGTCGCGTAACAAGCAACACCACCTATCTCAGTTTTTTTAAAATTTCAAAGACGAAAAAAAAATCATTTTTCGCAGCCAATAACGAATATTTCTGAACTTTTGTCACATCTGGTAGGAACATCCGGTCTCATGTTCATATCAGATGTTAAAAAAACTCAGAAATATTCGTTATTGATTACGAAAAATTGAATATTTTATTCGCCCTTGAAGTTAAAAAAAACTGAAATAGTTGGTGTTGCTTGTTACGCGAAAATTTATCGTGGCAATTTCCTCATACTACTATTGTCAGCGCCTTACGCTTTTACGATTTTGTTTTGACCTGCACATTTTGGATAATTTACATTTAGTTTTTATTTCTTAATTTTCGATGCATGGACTGAAGCATGATTTAAATAAAATAGCTTTGTGTTTTTATTATAATAGAGCCTCTAACATAATAGTAACTGATTGAATAAAAATTTAATTACTATCATTGATTAACTGGTAATTAACTTCTGAAAATATTATAGTATTGTATTTTCATTAAGAATATTCATCTATACAAAATTTCAAAACACATTAGGTAGTGAGGGAAATATCGATTACACAATTCAATCTTTACGAACATGAAAGAAAGTTACTTAAATAAAAGAGGGTAAAAAAAATTTATTCAATTTAATTATTAATATTCAATGCAAAAATCCGATGTAGAAGTCTGTTTAACTTGTTAGGGCTTTCTGAATAGCATTATACATTGATGAATGATACTTATTCGATTTCGCATATCGAGGAAACTCAATTCAAACTCAGTAGGGTGGGCCGAAACTCAATTTTTTTTCATGTCGCTGTACCGCGGAAAAGTTGCGAATGAGTGAGAAATTAAACGAGGAAAACACGTAAGTATATTGATTGATATCTTCCGTTCGAGCAACGGCCTCGAAAATCGTACAAATTAACGAAAATCGAGAGTTCTTTAATAGTTTTTTGAATTTTAAAATTTCTCTCTATCGGTATTTTATGGCATTAGCTGTTATGTACTGATCTTCTTAAGAGTAATAAAATTTTTTTCATCAGAATTTCCTGTGGCACGTTCCCTTCAATGTTCCTCCAAAATATGCGAAATTACTTCAATATGTAATTTTCAGTTCCTAACCCTCAACATAACTTTCGTACTACGTTTTGTCGGTGAATTGCAGCAGATATATTTATATTCATGACAGAAAGTTATTTAAGGGGACATACGACTGTTAAACCTCGAACATTTTCGATTTTATGAAAAATATATATATTATTTCCCTGTCTTTTCTGAACAATTTAAAACAATCCGCGTTGAAAAATTCCCATAATTATGAATGTTATCAAGGAAAATCTATCAACTATTCAACGTAAACATTGAATATGACAATATATTTAAAGCGCTATATCTCAAAATGTGTTTTTTTCATAGTTCGCGCACAATATTTCAAGGACTAACAACTTATAGCAACACGAGGACTATTTTGGGACGGTATTAGCAATTTTTACCTGTGGTCAGAAGGCAAGGTTGATACCTAAGCCGGCATCCACCACTCCAGGTTTTCACACCACTTCAGCTGGAGAACGTTTGGCTCTCGATTCCGGGTTGAGCTTACACCTGGTGCACATACACCAGGCGGATTTTCGGCGGAATCTGGAACTCTCCTTCTAATTTTTAATGATTGTGGATGAATTTTATGTATGAATTTATTTATAATATTCATTGAAGCTCAATTTCCTTATAGAATTGTTTATCCTAACTTCGTTCTCTTGAAATTTTGTTCTGATCACCAGATTTTTGATAAAAAATTATTTTCTACTTTTTAAGATAATAATTAATCTTAAAAATATTTCATATTTTTATTATTTCCTTAGTCGTATTCTTTAATATATATCATAATCCATTGTGATAAATATTGAGGAATCTTGAAATAACTTTTTTCACAAATTCACCACCAGATAATGCCTCTCAAAATTTAATTAAAAGTAATTAATTCATCTATAATTAAGTACCGAAATCATTAAAATATTGTGTTACCATCAAGAACACACAACAGTATACAAAATTTCAAAACTCCGGAATATCAGAGAGTGGGTAAAAAAGCGATTACAAAATTAAATCTTTAGAAATTTGAAAGAAGTTAATTCAAAGCGTGTAAAACGGTGAATGCGATGACGATTAAAGAATGGCCAATAAATTAAAATATGACAAACGCTAAAATGAAAGTGATAAGCTGGATTTGAATGTCCTGTTTCTAAAAGGAATTTTTTATTTGCGAATAGAGTATGACCTATGCAGAAGTGAGTCAATTTAACACTAGCCCCTCGCATAAGAATAATTCAGATTTTTACAATAACCGATCTCATCAATAAACATGCAACGTAAAATTTGAATGTCTGATAGTCGTCGGGTCATTTCAGCCTTATCCTGAAGGCTAGCCGTCGCAAATATGGATAACGCGTATTGTTTCCATGCTGGCTGAATAAAGTCAATCTGAATAAGGTTTGATTCTACTCTACCGACTGAGACAATGTTTCTAAGCCACAGATATTTATTCCTGACAAGACTGCGAAATAGTTTAACTGTTAGTTTTCGTTGCTTATAACAAACAACAACACCTATCTCAAGTTTTTGAAATTTCAAATAGGTAGAAATAACAGTATTTTTCGGAAACAATAACGAATATTTCTGAATTTCTTTCACACCTGGTAGGAATATGTGGCCTCATGTTCATATCGGGTGCTAAAAAAAATTCAGAAATATTCGTTATTGATTGCGCAAAAAAACCCAGTTTTTTCTTCTTCTTTGAAATTAAAAAAAGTTGAGATAGGTAGTTTTTCTTGTTAAAAGACGATATTTATCGACTTGTACTTTACTACTGTTGTTTGAACCGTGCCAATTGTTGTTTCTTTTTCCTTTATAAGCAAAAATACAGGGGGATTTTTTTTTAAACTGACATTTCTCAGAGCCATCTGTAGCTCGAACTATCAGGTGAAATGCCACCAAATTTGGTAGGAAGACTAAAGACGACATGAGGAAAAAGATTCTCTAATTAAAAAAGAATTAGTTTCGAAAGTCGCCGATAGGGGGAAATGCGGCGCTGTTGTCGTCTACACAACTGAGAATTAGACAAATGAATAGCAAAGAAGACATTTCAGTGCAAAACGTTTTAATACAGCAAATGAACTACCCAAAGGGTTACAGAGATGAAATTACAGTGCACCAGAGTTCTTTGTTCAATAAAATTACTTCCTCGGCGAGGGCATGTGTTGACCCTTCAATGTGACCACCCTTCTTGTGGATCATACTCATCCTGTAAACAACATTCTCCATGTCCATTCTCCCCGTATCTAACCTCATTCTCCTGAGGGGTTATTCGAAGTCTAAGGTCTATCTTGTTGGGGTTTCCTCGGCCCTATAAACAGATATCTGATATATCCACAGTTTTAAAAATTTATTCCCCACTTTCATGGATAAGACTAATATTAAAATACTCGCAAAAACCTTAGTTCGCATGCCATTCAAAAATAAATTATTTCTGTTTAAAACGTTTCAACGAATATGGAAAACTTTCATCACCACAGCTCTTGAATTTCACTTCAACGTGATCGAATAGATGCAAGCAATGAAATTCAAAGTTGTGAAGAATTAGAAATTTGTCTTTGTTCGTATTCATTCAGTTTGAGTAACATTTTAAGTTTAGTTTAGTCACATTAATTATCCATTTTAAAGGAACACGAGGGATATTTTGGGACGGGCATCATAATTTAGAACCGTGGTCAGATGACGAGGACGACACCTGAGTTGGCACCCCCTCTGCAAGCTTCCTCACCACACCAACGGGAGGTCGTTTGGCCACTGCGTATGATTTGGCGTGTGGCAGGCCCCATTCACGCGGATCTTCGGTGGAATTGGGTTTCGAGCCTCGGGCCCTCCCTCCGGCCCCGAAGCCGAGACCCTGCCGCTAGACCACCGCGGCCGATAACGTTTTAAGATTTCACAGTGTAGTCATACGAACCTTCGCATTAATTGCATTTATGACAGTGGCGAGTAACGATTCAAAGCAATCTTAAATTATGGATCCCATTGAAACAATTCGAGCCATGCTTCTGGAAAATGAATTGCGAAGCAGCATCTGCAGCGAGGTGTCCAACAATTACAGGTTGAATAAATATTATATTAAAAATTAATAACCTTCATCAAACTTTTATACCTCAAATTAATTTATGCGATTATAAAATTCTATCAGTTATGCGAAGTGGTCGAAATGTTGGCAATTATTGTCAGAGCACCCCTAATAACCTCGACTGATGAAGCTGCAAACGTACCTAAGTATATTAATTCACTTTTGTGCGCATTTTCTTTCAGTGGCTGCTCTCATCTCGTCGATTGTAGCTGCTCTTGAGCTATCATATCCGAAAAGAAATCCAACAGGTTCGAGATGCGGTGAGGATTGGTGGAATTGACTGCCCCTCTTTGCCCCAACTATTTGCGCGATGGAATTCCATGAAATTTGCCTTCATTTAATTTATAAATGGAATCAGTTAATACAGTTCTCCCGATTTATTATGCATTAATTGATTTAATTTGTGAATCTGGCTTGTTTCATATATTGCTTATAAAAAGCATTAAAATTCTGTATATTTGGGACACTCTGTAGTAGCAGTAAGAAACCGAGATATATGTTACCGTAAAATAAGCCTAATGTGTTATGACGAGTGAAAACAGATTAAAGAATTTTTTTAGTTCTTATTTTTGTGAAATATACTACGCACGATCTTGCTTGAATTAACGGGTATTATATAAGAATAAATACAGTCTCTAATTGCTGTATAAAAATGCATTGTATATCTACCGTATAAAGTAGAGAACTAAATGTATTTAACATTAGTTTTAAAAATATTTACAGAAGTATTTACTTAGGATTTTTCATAAATTTTCTATTCCTGACCAAAAAAAGCTCCTTCCCTTTACGATTTCAAACAAAGAAGCTACAGTTTAACAGTCGTATGAAAATTTATTGAACAAAATTATTTATATCTCCTTCGATACTCCGATAAAAACTCCGATTTGAAAAAAAAATTACTCAATACATCATTGTAAGTATGGAAAAAATAATTTAAAAAATTCACAACGTTAAAAAAAATTTATTGACAAAAAAGTGTTTTTTGCGTTTCTGCAACATAATACAAAATGGCAGGAAAAATTTATAATTTCAGTTTTTAAAACAGTTGTTAGTTTTGTTATAACAAAGACCTTCACCACATTTCTCACAAATGGATGTGTCCACTCTTTTTAACTTCACAAAATTCTACAGTAATTTCAGGAGCTTCATCGTGAAAATGTTTAATGTCAACTGATTTCTTGGTTATATCATTTCTTTTTTATCTAGAAACACAGTATATTATGAAAAATATTTAGTGTGTAAGTAGTACAGTTCTTTTCACATAAAAAGAATTCCTTCTTTTCCTTTCCCTATTTTCCGGCATTTTCACTTATCCGACATCGGTTATTCCCAATTCAAGTTTCTGTTTTACAGTAGAAAGTGAAAGAAATGAAATTAAATATTCACAATAGTGAATCCAAAAGTGATGCATAAAATACGCCCATTTCCTTAATGCATAAAACATTAAGATACTTATTTTTGAATGTGAATACTTTTTAATATTCACCGTGAAACTGCATTACGTAACAAAATATTCGTTAATAAATTACGCATTCATAAAAGAGAAATTAAATGTATATTTATATAGCACACTGTTGCATTTGTTAACTTTTCAGTAATAATACATCAATCAACAAAAAATATCGAAAATTTTATCAAAACAATATAAAAGCAGCAGATCGTATTGGAGCTATATTCTTGCATGAAGTATTTTAAAAAGCATCTGAGCTGCTCGTGTTGAAAAAAAAATCTATTTTTACCCCCTTTAGTTGATATAGAAAAATAAAATTGAGTTAAATTTGGGGGGGGGGGGTATTTCTTCCCTTTGTTTGAAATTCAAATTAAATCAATGGATTTTTTATGCATCCGTGCTGTGTCATTTAACTAAACCAAGATAAGAGATTTTTACCCTATTTATCAATAATATCGTATTATTGATCATAACAATATTTGATTGTTGAGGCAGTTAAAAAAAAGAGTTTACATTTCATCAAAAGGCTTAGTGATTATTAGGAAACTGATTTAAAATAATTTAAATGATAGTTAAAAGCAGTTATGCAATCGAGAACCTATACTACTATTGAATGGATTTCGGGTATGCTTTTACTTGCTGTGCAAAATTTGTGTAGTTTGCGATGAACAAATGCAACAAATCCAACCCAGTGCACAAGAGACTTCAAAATGATATATTCGAGCATCAAAAATTGTGTCTCCAAATGTGTGTTTTAGAGTTGTTTATCTATTGCGTACCGGCGTCCGTGGAATAGAATATTTGAAATCTCTAATTCTTTAAAATTTCGGCATTGTACATGAACGTAAATATAGCTCTGCCGTGTTGCGACTTTATCGATCCTATACGATGTCAGAGCTTTTAGAGGAAAGAAAAATTCATTAAACAATGTGATTTACCGTGCATTAAAGCAAACAGTTCCTCCCTGCAATCTAAGCGAACCCGGAGCTATGAGCCCGTTGAAAAGGCTGGACTGTGTTCTTTTTATCAACTTAGCTAAATCTACTGACGCGTACGGAGAAAGCGTAAGTAACACGACCGTAAAAAAAGGAAAGAAAGAAAGATTGAAACAAATCCCTCTGGAGGTAAATCTACGAAAAAGAAAATGTTTCTTCTGTGTCTTCTTTAAGGCAGCGAAACTCTCTAAAAATCTTCCTCGCCAAACAACAAAATTCGTAGTTGAGCTGTGTCGCTGGCAACAAAGAAAATTGATCACGTGACCGGAAAATATGTCCTGCTCCCGAGTTTCTCTATTGGGTTTTGCTTCCGAAAGAGTCATTTTTTGATTGCACAGATTTTAAATCCCTTCCTTCTTTGTCATGTTCAAGGCAGAAAATGAGCCACGAATGAATGGAAAGTCTTTTACAGGTTAATGTTTCGAAAGACAAGTAAACAGTTTGGGTCAGTTTTTTGAGAATTATATGCTTCTTTGCCGGATATTGCATCAGTTCTAGATTTTTTTTCATTTATCCTACAAATTTGTAGGATTAGATCTAAGAATTTATTTGAATATGTGTTTAGTAATCATCAAAGAAACGTCGAAAGTATTCTTTTACAAAATATTAATAATACGTGGAGGCTGCTAGTGATAAGTAATTTGCGTTGAGGTTGTGGAGTTATTGAATTATTGCGATTATTACATATTTTTTTCTTAAACCATATGAATTCATGTCTACGTGAAATGCATAAAGTACACTGTGAAATTTAAATTCAGAATCACTGGTGCATTTTGAATTCCTTGTGAAGTTAAGTACGGTTCTTTTGATTTTTGAAATAATTGATTATTTCTGTTGTATATTTTCCTTGCAAATAAAATTCTCGAGTTAACATTGAAATTCTAATTAAAATTTTCGGGTTTTCTTAATCATTTCTTGTACCTTGATTTATTTAATAAATTTTTCTGTTATACATTACAATCATTTATGACATTATCAGAGAAAGTCTCATCTACAAATTTATTGATTTCTTTTGAATTTATGTATATTTGATCAGCTATATTAAAATTTATATTTAGAATTACCTTTTTTTTACAAGTTATTTAATAAATTTATACGCCAGTTAGAAAACCTCTCTACCTAACAGAATATAATAAGTTCTTTTTCGCATTATTAGGACTAAACTCTAAACAATGTAAATATAAAATGTAATGCAATATCCAAAGCAGATATAAAAGTATTCTAATTCATAAAATATTCGTATTATTAAATGTCTACAATTTACTCAATTTTTTGCATTCTTTGTATTAGTCTTTTTTTCATGCTTTACGAAAGCAGATATATTTTTCTTTTATGAACGAAAAATTGAAAATTATAATATAGAACCACTATGGATTTAGGTTTTTTCGAAAGTAAATAATTTTTTTAAAAAATATTGTTTATAATATTTCATTTTTGTTTCGCAAAAATATGAGACAATCGAATATATTTCATAATTAATGTAGGTATTCATTAAGGTAATAAACCTCTTGTAAAATCAGTGCAGTCAATACATCAGAAAGATCAAAAAATGTCCATCATTTTTATTTTTTCATAAATATTCACAAAATGATCAAGGTTATTAGATAAAGTAGGGCTAGAAAGACTCAAGTTTTAAATATATATATATATATTATTATTATTTTATTTTAAATGAATCAGAATACATTATGACTATATGTTTATGATAATCGTCATAACAGCGTTTATTTTTCAACTATGCACTGAATTTTATATTTCGGATAATTAGTTACATACATATCACAGAAACACAGTTTTCATTTACTAAATAACTGAAAAAGCATAAGGTATTGGAAAATGGATAGATAAGAATTTAATGCATGAAGTATACATAACAACCTCATAAACAACAGAACAATCTGCAAATTCATCGGAATTCAGTCGTCATTCTTTCTGAACCTGTTTCTTGGTCATTCAATTAGAATTACTAACCAATTTATCGAACTAAGATTTATATATCTTATGTTGAAAAACAGTTCTCATCAATTATTTTCAGGTATTACATACAACTTTCTCGCCTGCATTAACTTTCGCTTATTAGCATTTCAGCAAGGAATAATTACAAACGTCATCGACAGTGATAGCATTAAAAATTGTTTACAATATATTGAACGCAAAAGAACAACTAAAAGCTATAAATAAATAAAAAACGTGGAGTCAATTCTTGCACGCGTAATACACATCAAATGAGCCGTACCGATATAACTTCGGGATACCTTGTTTACTTTGTTGGTGAAAAATGAGCGTAACATACAAAATGTAGCAAAAACGGTTATATGGTATGCTCAATTACATGTGCCTATGACTTCATTGATAAAAATAGCAACAATTAAAAAATGTACAAAGAAAGCAACTATTAACTAAATTGATTTCAGTGCTCTAATCTCTCTCTGACGTAAAACTCTTTTATTCAGTTAAATCAAAATTTTAAAACTCATAAAATTTTTCTTCACTGTTATTTCCTTCCAAAATAAAATCATTTTGGTGGCTGAACGCAGCTGAAGCACTTACTTAGGCCATTAATCGAAATCACCCGAAATTTCATAGGTCATTCCATGAAATGGCGGATATTGACGAATTGGAAAACGATTACGAGGGAATTAAGTTAATGGAATGTGACAGTAAACAAGTTAAAATGGAAACTATGAACTAATACACAACAATGAACGGCAATAGACTTAAAATCTATATTAAAAGAACAGTTGAATAAAGGATGAGGGGATCTGAAAGCTCAAATAGCCTGATATTTCAGCCTGAAACATTACGCAAAATATAATTTATAGTTTAGTTAAATAAACACCCTGCACAAAGACTATTTTGGGACAGGCCTAGTAGTTTCGAAGCGTGCTCTGGTGGCATCTGAGCCGAAACCTCAAAACCAAACTTTCACAAAGTGACGGATCTTTTCACCAGTGGGAGGAGCTCGAAGGATTTAACGTTCGCCAAGTGATGGATCTTTGATAGAATCGAGTCTCGAACCCTCAACTCTCCTCTTCTAAACAGGAGACCGCTTTACCAGACCGTAGCGGCTCATGAATAAATTTTAAATACACAAATAAAAATGCATTGAGGTATTATATATCTCTTCCTTAAGATATTATATATCTTTTATATAAACGCATTATTATGAGAGATAGATCTTATAATAATGCGTTGCTCCTAGAGAAAAGCAATGTCTGTAAACTTGCACAAAAAGAACATATAAATAAAAGAATACAGAATATTCGAAATGAAATGAATTCAACTTCAAAGACTGCTAAGAATATTCTTTTACTTTCATTCATTATGTAATAATATATAAATCTATTGGAATATTCTTAGCATTTATCACTTAAAAATTGGAACCGGAAATTGTGTATTGCAAAGATATAACTAAACAAGCACAGATGGAAATGAAACAAAGAAAATACAAAGAAAAAGATATATAAAAAGGTTACTTTTATATAAGAAAACTGAACTTTAAAATAACAAATTAATAAAGTTATTATTTTCGTATATAAAAAAGTCCAATTATTATAATACGAATTTGATTTAACATTTTTCCAGATTAAAGTTACTTTATAGGAATTTTCGAATCATTACACATAGAATATAGATAGATAGTTGATATAAATGTAAAAAGTCGAATTTAAGTCTCTTCTAGGAGAAACTAATCAAATACATTTCAATAAAAAAAATTTTTGATTGCAGATTTAAAAGTGATAGGGGAGAGTCTACTTTGAGATGAAAGATAACAATTTTAAGATAATGCTGTTCTTTATTAATTTCAAATAGATGATTCTGCCAGATAATATAAATGAAACTTCATTTTACATATCTTAGAATGCACTTTGTTTAATAGTCTTTCTTATAAAAATTAAATTATCCTTCCTTAGATTTAAATGAAAATTAATTCGTAGAATTTAATATCTTAATTATGTCATTTAATAAAAGAAATATATTATATTTTTAAACTAATTTTTTTGTCAAGTTATGTCAAACCATTTAAAATTAATCATTCAAATTACAAATTTTATTGAGGCAATCTTTTATGTGGAGTTAAAATAACAAAATTTAATTTTTGTCATTGAATTTTATTGACAAGTTTTTTTATTTTCATACGTCTTTCTATTTTTACGCTTGAATGAACTTTATTATATAGGATTATTAAGCTGTAGAACAAATTTAAGATTTATTTTTAAGGAAATGTTAAATTAATGAAATTATTTTAAAATATATCGAGCCTTATTCATTGCAATCCCAGAAAGATTAAAATATTCTACTTTAGGACAAAAGGTAACTATTTGCACTGCTAAAAGAACTTTTGTTACTTTACTAGAAAAATATTACTTCGCTGAATGTTTAAATTTAAAGCATTAATAATGCATGCCTACTATAGAATTTTAAACACATCTAATGTAATTTTATAATCTAATGAATTTTTTTAATTTGAATGTTACATTTCGCTGAAATTAATATTTTTTATCACAGAAATAAAAAGAAATATCGCATAAGAATTTTTAGAGACGGCAGAAATTTTTCTTAAAAAACGTGCAAAAAATTTAACACTCCATCAAAGATTTCAACGCATGAAAGATTTATAAACTGCAAAATTATGCAGAACATTAAGAAGGACGATTTAAATTATGCTGCACGCTTCTGCAGCTGACGACTCGAAGGGCAGAATTCTCAAATATAAAACAAAATTTAACCATTTTTAAGTCTTGCTAACTTCCACTTGTTTTTAAAGTATCACCTTAACGCGATTTTCAAATCTCAACATCAACTTGAGTTTCAATATTTTTTTCTTTTCTTTATTTACACAAAAATTTCAATGTAGTATTTTTTGGAAGAAATTCTTCATTTAAAACCGAAAGTCAAAGCTTTGATAGTTCTTTCTAGAATGGAAACAGCGGTCAGTAGGAAGATGTAATAAATAAAAATAAGAAGATTAATACTCCCTCTTAATATGAAGTAAACAAAGAGAAAAATTTGATAAATCTTCAAAACTGAGCTCGAAATTTTGATGTGCGAAATAAAACATTATTGGAATTATGCATGTCAGTATTCATCTTACTGATCGTTTCAATGCTCTGAGACTAGTACTTTCGGATGATTTTACACCGGAAAGGGATGACAGGCACGCTAATTCCAGAACGCCACCCCCGTTATCGTGTACTACCACATCTGACACTTAAAGTAAGGGTGACAGGCAATGAGTACGATGAGCGCATTTTCCGAGTTCTTTGTTAGGTCGCACTAAATAAAATGTAAACACCTCCCCTTATATTTTTCACTTTCCCCCTATTTTGGTGAAAATAACTCCGACTGGCGCATGCGCAGAAGCTCGGAGGGTTTCGGAATCCGAGAACATACAATAACTCAAAACGCATTGGTTAGATGAAATTTGGTATGCGTCACTAAAATCTTATTTTTCCATCAAATTTTGACGAAATCTGCCAACGGGATGTCTGTCCGTCCGCTTGCATGCGAGCTCGATAACTCAAAAACGCAACGATGTAGATGAATTAAATTTGGCATATGATTCTAGTGCAGTACAATTTCGATTAACCGTCGCTCGTTTAACCTTCACTTCCTGTTATCCGTCATCGTCAGGTTTTCTATCCGCCAGTGTAGATTCACAGCATTACATTACTAATCTTATATTGACCGTTTAACAAATATGAATTATTCATTTTTAAAGGTTTTTATTTTCATTTTGTCCCAATCCTGAGTGAAATCGCGTTGTTTTACATTTCTGCTATCAATCTATTCGGTTATCCGTCACAGCCTTAACCAAAGTTTCGCTGCACTAGAATTGCACGTCTCCGTCATTAGGTTGGCTATATGTCGATGTGTTTATTCTCGCGCACGTGACCGCGATATTTCAGGCTGTATGGAAGAATATTAGTGTATGAAACCCCAAGCAGTGTCTAATTCTGAACTAAATCTGCCAAAGGGTAGATTGTTCTTTACCGTGTGTTTGTCAACCCGATAACTCAAAAATGCAGCAAGAAAGATAAATGGAACTTTGTATGTAGTCATGGCACCAACGATGCAGATTTATATGACATTTTTGTCGCAATTGCCAGTTCTCCTCAATACACAAGGGTCGTTCAGGTGAAACATAGACAAAGGCTGTGACATCGGTAATATTTGTCATGCTGTCAGGAGACAGCAGCACAGGCGAGTTAGTCACGAGGCAAAACTACTCAAAACGGGTTTAATTTCCAGAAACAACTTTTCTACGTACAGCCACCATTTGAAGCAGGAGAGGTGTGTGATGGATACGTCGAAGTGAGTACAGCATGGCACTGTTCAGTTTTCGTGCAAAGAAGGTGTCACATCAAGTGAAATTTGCCTTCGAATGCAAGTCGTGTGCCGGGAAGCGTGCTTCAAACGAAGCACTGTGTTCGAGCGGTGTGCCCAGTTTTGGAGTGGCGGAAAAAATACGGCGAACCTCTCTTGCCCTGGACAGAAGCCCGTAATCGATGCAGAAACAACTTCTCGTCTGGACATGTTGATACTGTGAAAATTAGCGTGAATCGATCGGAGCACGATCATGCAGAGAGAGCTCGGGTATCGGGAAGTTTCTGCTCAGTGGGTGCCCCCACACCTTCGCAACGAGCAGGAAGACGGTCGCATGGGAATTTTCCTGGAACATTTGATCCGACACCATAAGGACGGGACAGCATTTTTAGTGCTCATTGTGGTTATGGTATCACCATTTCAAACCGGCAACAAAAAAAGATTTGACAGATATGAAGACATCCGGTGTCACCGAGCCCAAGGAAGATCTACTCATCTGCTGTTATTGGGATGGTAATGTTGCACCTGTTATTTCATATCCAGAAGCCATTGATACTGTAATTGAGCACATCGAGCCACAATCAAAGCTCAATGCTATTGCGACACCTTACAGGACCTTCTAAGGGCCATTAAAAGCAAGCCTCCCTGCAAATTATTATAAAGTCTGATTTTGCTTCAGGAAAATGGAAGCTCCACACTGCCAAAGTAACAAAATATATTCTGTATGCTTTCCGCTAGGAAGTGTTGAATCACCTCCTTACAGTCCGGATCTATCGCCTTACGATTACCACGTGTTTTGTCCGGTAAATAAGGCCTTGAAACGTCAGGTCTTCTGAAATCAAGTGGTGCGTGATGTTGTTGAAGAGTGGTTACCTTATCAGCCTTCGTCCTTCTTCACGGAAGGTATAGATGAACTTGTATCACTTTGAGACATTTTCCTGAACAATGGTAGTGATTATCTATAGGCTCTCTCGAAGCATAATTACTAGGCTTGTAGATTGCTGTAGTGTTCATTTCCCAATAAAGTATAAGTAATTTCTCAGACACCAGTCTATGTTTCACAACATTTTTGTATCTCGAAGCTAAGCACAGAACGCGTCCTATTGTGTAAGTAAAAAAGAAGAATCGACGGGAGTACAGCCCTGCTGATTATATAGATTATCATGAGAATATCCGATAAAACATTCTATGGATAATTGATCTCCACCATTTAGCAGACCGTTGTTAGCCGACATTCCCTTTGAATCCATGATACATAGTACATTTGCATATTTATGTAAATTTCGGACATTTTACAATTAAATCTATATCAACTAAGTTAACAACTTTAAAAATTAAATTCACCTAACTAAAAATTATAATATGAAAGGTAAATTATAATACAATATTGACATACTAGAAAATCACCCGTCATGGTTTGACGGGTGCAAATTGCCTCTTCATTCGAGAGATTTCCCTTCAAATTTGACGTGTTTATATAGATATATATGCATGAGAAATGTTTAACATTGATTGAAAACAAATAAAGTAAACATATGTTTTATGACAGGAAATATTTTTATTTACATATTATTTAAATATTTCTTTATTCAAAAAACCTCTTGATAAACAACATTCCGTGTGAAGTATTTTTCGTTGTTTAATAATTTTCCTTGTACTTCAGATGTCTTGGTGTAAATTTTAACGTGATTGGAAATTCTAGACATTGAAAGTGCAACATAGAGCTGTCCATGTGAAAGGACAGGCTCATCGAGGTAAATTCCAACGTGATCGAATGTTTGCCCCTGCGATTTGTTGATAGTCATCGCGTAAGCTGGAATTAACGGGAACTGGCGGCGGTTGAGAACGAATGGTAGATTCACGCCACTGGTGGCTAATTTAATTCTTGGCAAGAAAACAACATCGCCACGATTGCATTCAGACACAATTTGGAGTCCAAACTGTATCACGCGCATGATATACCATTGACGTAATTTACTACTTTCTATTAAAAAACGGAAATTAATTTGAAATATAGGATTAATATAATTTCAAATTTCTCAGGAACTATTGATCATAGCGAGATAAATTTTATATCAATCGATAGAAAATTTTATTTCACTATTTTAGAGCTATTAAATTTGAAATTAGAACGACAATTACTCTTTTAATTTAAAATTAATGAAATTTAGGTACTCTAACAATGAAATGATGGTGTTTAACGTCTCGCAGTGCTATGGCGAGAGTTTTATTGTTGGTGACGTCAGAGCGTTACCGGAGGATCTGGGCTATTATATTAGTAATACTCAACAGCTACAATTATAATTTCCTCCTCGGTACTTAATCATATGCGAAATGGAGGAAATGAAGTACAATTTCAAATTGAAGATCAAATTCATGCATAATACTCAAACCGTATAATCCATAAGTGAATCATATTTAGCTTTCAGAGAATAGTTATAAATATACTTAATTGGCATATGAACTATGTGTGAGTGGCATGCGGCTATTCGTGTGTATCTGAACTTTTTAATTCAAAAACGCAACAAGACAGATACATGAATTTTAATATGATATCTTTACACCCAAATTGTAGATAAGTGTTAAATTTTGAACCAAATCAGTCAAATGGAAGAGGTACTGTTCCAAAATAAAAGACTCCGTAAAATACTTCGTTCTCCTGAATACCTACGCTAAGAACATTTTTTCAGGAGTTTCAGGGTTTCTTTAAGATTACTTGAATTTAATATTCATTTCTTTGAATTATATGCATTTATACGAGCAAGTGTAATGAATTAAATATATTTGTATAAGCGGAAGTTCGTAACAGAAATATTATTATCTTAATTATTTTCTATAAGTGCATAAATCCGTACAATAGAACAGTTCATGCACTCGCTGGTCCACCGAATAATTAATATTTAAATATTAAATGTTAATCGAAATAACTTATGTGGAAATAGCTTGTATAGGCCATATGAAGGAAATAAAAAATCTAGTAATACAAAAACCGGTGTCGCTTCTATTGAGGAAAAAACTATTGTCTGTTCACGATACACATTTATCAATTGTTCTCTTTCTCTCTGTATAACTATTTTAAAATTTTTCTCCTTTTGTTGTTAAACTAAATTTCCCGACAGCTTTATATGAAAAGAAAGAGGAAACCTTAACAAATATGATGTTCAGCTTGCAGAAAATGGTATTTCAAAATTGCAAAATGTCAAACACAGATTTGCCTCCGGAAGCGATCCGGAAAGAGAACACAAGCCGATTACAAAAGCAAATGAAGTTCGCAACCGTACAGAGCCAGCTAGCAGACTTTGCACAAAGGATATCATCTTTTACGAAGAAATCTTTTGCCTCACTGAATTAACTCCCAGAAGCTGTATTCAGAGAGTTCTGTAAATGAAAAACGAGGAACCGTATCTAAATCATTCCGTGCAAGAAAAAAGAAGCAGGTTGAAGCAACCTCACGTTGCATTTCGAATTAACCCTTTGAGTACTGAATTATTTGAAGATTTTTATGCCCATGGGACGGATTTAATTTGTCGCTATATGGATTAATATGTAAAAGTAATACACTTTATTTGAAATATACTTATATTGGTGATGTAAATATATTTTTGAAACAGCATTTTAGTTACAAAATATTAATAATTATATAAATGAAATAAAATATAAATATTTATATAGAACAAGAACCAACTCAAAGTCTAATAATTTTGTACCGTGTGGTATTTTTCAAAACATGTCGGTAAATGCAAAGGTCCCTGGCATTGTTTGCATTACCAAGTGGTTTCTTTTCTTATTTTATGCTTATAACATACGCGACACCGTTTTGTAGGGTGTTTCTTTAATTCTGTTCCCGGAATAGTCTCCGGAAAATGTGCCCAATTTTTCGCTTGCAAACGATGTGGCGCATCGCTACTTGTAGGACGCCCACGGATATTATAATTTGGCAGGACCACTTGCGCCAATAATTCTTCTTAAATTCAGATGACGAGTCAGACTCGTCCACCGTAACTTCGCCCAAGTAAGCAGATGACGAGTCTCACTCGTCAAATGTACCCAAATGGTTGATTCAGATAAAGAAGCAAGACTTATTAGGATAAAATTTTGAAACTACTCTACAGCTATTTGGGGATATACCTCGAAATTTTGAACCCTGGGTAGACGCCTGAGCTAGCATTTTCTCAACAAACATTCACACAAAATCAGCGGTAAGACGTTTGATCCCGAAGAATGTGATGTACACCTTGTCCATATTAACAGTGGCTCTTGAATTATATATGGGTGTAAATTCGCGCCCATCCAGTCCAAATGTCGAGATTTTGCCTCAAGACCAGTTTGCGGAGAACAATAAAATTTTTAAATCATAAAAGGTTCATTCTAAATGGTAATATTGTATACAGTGATACGCTACCGCCTGTATACACTTCTTAGAGGGTTAGGTTACTCAAAGGCAAATTGGGATCAGATAGATATAGTTACAAAAGTCTTTCTGTGGGTGTATGGTGTAAACAGTCCAATACGCAGGATAATGGAAAATGAAGGTTTATTCACAAATATGCAGGAAAACACGTAGCACAGGTACAGGAAACAGTAGTTCTTGCACAGATTAGCAACGTAAACAGACAACAATTCGCAGAATAATAACAGGTCGGCACTTTGATATTTAGCAACACAAACAATCAGCGAATAACTAATAACGACAATAACAGCACTTTCAATAGCGCTCAGCTCACCAGCTTCCTAGCTCGCACTGCAGACGAAACACTAAAGTCGTTCCAGTAGAAAAACACTACTCCCTCTGATTCAGGCGCGGTCTTTATGTACTCTCTCCGACAGGCCGTGACGTCACATGGAGTTTTCTCGTATATTCAAGCGTATTCCCTTTCCTAATAGAAATATCGAGAAAGGGGTTGAATTTTCTGGAATCATCTATTTGTCTCCAAGGTCGCCAGATTTGTCGCCAATTCGCAAAAATGGTCGCCAAGGTCCGGGATCCCGGAACAGCCGCTGCTCGTCACTCCATGCTTAACCTTGTAAAACTTTCTTCCCAGCCATAAGACTAACTTTGCTGGGAAGCGACTTTCCATGTTCGTAACAATATGAAGGGTTGGAAAAGCAATCGTAACAAATTAGAGGGCATTGTTGGGGAATGGATTAAACTTCCGCTCAGGAAAACCGTTATCCAGCAACCACCCACAGAGATAGGCTTCACAGATACGAAAAACTGATTATTGTGACAACCTTCCCTGGTATGGCGAAATATGCTTCGTCTGTGAAATAAGACGGAAACAGGAGAAAGACGGTCTGCCACACTCTTCTGCAGATGCCTTTCACCAAAAGGTCTACGAGTAATCATTAGACTACAGTAGGCATTCTTGCTCCGTGGTATGGCAGTTGGCTGAAGCTCAGTATCCTCTGAACGTTGTTTTGGGGAAGATCGCAGCGAGTAGCGATTGCTAATGTTCTGGCACGTTTATTGTCTTCTACGTGACGAAGCTCAATTTCTTCCATTTCAGAAGTGCGTGTCTTTCATCCCCAATTCACGGCTTTCTTCCATTTCAGAAGTGCGTGTCGTTCGTCCCCAACTCTCAGCTTTCTTTGCAAGCAGCCATGTGAATTTCTGGTGGTTCAGAATACGACTTAAATTGAGTGCTCGGTATTTGTGTGCAACAGCTCACCCGTTACTACCAGCAGCTAAATATGCAGATATATATATTTGTGAAACCTCCCATCTTACTATCTCTGTGGGCAGTTGTTGAAAGGCGATTTTTCTGCTTGGATGTTTTATTGGTTCCTCAACCACACCCTCTTATACATTACGATGGCATTTCGTCGCTTGACAAGCCACACCACCTATCTCGATTTTTTGAAATTTCAAAGAGGAAGATTCAAATGAATTTTTCGCAACCAATAACGAATATTTCTGGATATTTTTAAGATCTACTATGAACGTGACACCACATGTTCCAACCAGACGTGAAAATATGTTCAGAAATATTCGTTATTGGTTGCGAAAAATTCATTTGAATCTTCCTCTTTGAAATTTCAAAAAATTGAGATAGGTGGTGTGGCTTGTCAAGCGACGATTTACAACCCTGCATTGCTAATTGACACCGATTCTTCTTTGAGTAACTTATCTCTCCCAGAAGTTTGTGCACGCAGTAGTGAAAATGGGGTAATATGGTGTCCTTATAAAATCTGTAATGAGATAGAGGCAACATGCTACTCCATTTCGCAGCTGAAATTGTGCGGAAGAACAATTTATAGGTGGATAGCCAGTTTTGTGCTTCTCTGGTAACAATTATTACTGAGCAATTTTATACTTATCAGCGACGCATACTAACATTGGTACACTGAAGTGGATCAGTTTTGATTATTTATTTCTCCGATGTATATAAAAGCTTTCTCGTCAGAATTAAACATTACGATTTATTGCTAAATTAAATAGACGATTAACAGAGATAATTTAACTGATGATAAAAAATTTCAGATGATTCATTGAAAAACATAGGGTTTTTTACCCTCACTGATAAATAAATAAAATTGGCGAAAAAATTGAAGATTACAACCCTATTAGAACAAAATGCTCTATAATATTCATAGGGTATCTTTACGATAGTTTGCGGCATTCGGTATATTGTGGCGATATTGTAAAATATCGTGTGCTTAATAGGGAAATACACCTCTTTCATAATCCATAAAATGCACTGTTGAAGTGATTATTTTGAAAGCTTTGTCACAGTAATTAATATTCATTTGCAATTTCATTGTTCTTCCACGCAATTTTGATGAATCTCCAAATTTCAGACGTCCATGAGTCCAAAACAAATTGCAATTATGTCTGTCTGTCTCTCTGTCGATTTGTGAACAAGATATCTCTTTAAACCAAAATTTTCTATCTATATCTAATTTCGAACGAAATATGTCAAACGGCTGTCTGTTTCTTTGCCTGTTCGAGTGTATCTTAACAGGGTAACTCAAAACATAACAAGCAAGATAAATGAAATTTAGTATGTGGTCTTGATACCAAAATTGTATATTTTTATTAAATTTTGGACCCAATCAATCAAAGAAAAGATGTCCAAAACTTATGCCTGTTACTCTTCATTATACGACGAATTTTAACAAAAAATTCGCCATCGTTATAGAAATACAGGTGAAAGTCGAAAAGAGACCATTTCCGCTATTTTTGTGATAAATATTCAACCCTAAAATGCAAAATATTTTTGTGTAATTTGGGTCTCATTGAGGTTTTCACTAAACGCAAAACTCCCGGTTGTAAACTGAGGTTGCCTTAAGAAAAGATGCGCTATCCTTCTTATAAACATCATTCTACGCGCTTTCTATTGTAGTAAAACAGAATTCTTTCTATGAGACTTAGCGAGCCTTAATCTCTGCATCATGAGTATGTGATCTGAAAACGTTCTTTCAGATCCTCGAGCTGTTCGCAACAAGGCAAGATCCTCTCCCATCACCACCACCAATATGCTGCATAGGAAAATCCAACGTTTTTCGCTTCTCAATTTGAACTGCTGTTTCCTTCCTCTGCTTGGTCAGACAAGTTTTTATCCACTAATACATACAGTATAGAACTCAGAAGGTCTTGTAAGCACAGAGGAAAAAAATAAACTCTTAGATAAATTCTTTTTTTTTTCAACTTTTATCCACACTGCTGTAGAAAAACTGCTGATGGTCACTAAAATAGCAAGAGGAGGTACTTTTAGACGGACATCAAAAATTTTTTATCTTGAAATCTGCCTTCATATGCAGTCAGCCCTCACTGTTCCTTAAAGATGCTGAAATGGTTTTTCCGCAGTACCTTAGGGGGACTCGCCTACGCAACCTGACACCCCATGATAGGCGGGGAAAAACTTACTTTTGAAAGTTTATCTCGGTTTAACGCGTTACATTAAAATAAGACGCAATAGTCCTATTCTCATCCATAAAGTTCGAATATTAATTATTACTATCAGAATTAATATTATTATAACTCATGCCTTAAATCCACATTTCTCAATCTTTTGGGAGCAGAGAGAAGTGTTTAAAAATGCAAGAAACCTGAGAAACATGAAAAAACGGTATTTAAAAAATTGACATCGAAACTAAAATTTAAAAAAAATAAACTCAGTAAATAAAATTTTAATGCTCTTAAAGGTAGATAGTACAAAAATAAAATGCTAATACTCTTGAAAATAAATGGTACAAAAATAAAATGATAATGCTCTTAAAAATAGATACAGGTAGGTTGGTCATAAAATAATTTTGCTGATACGGGCTCCTTGAAGCCTCAGTGATAAGTTTAGTTTGATTTAGTTTAATTATATCAACGTTCCGTTTTAAAGAAACACGAGAGCTGATCTTATAATTTTTAACTGGATCAGATAAGGACGATACCTCAGCTAGCAACCTCTCTCCAAACTTCTATATCACACCAACGGAACCTCGAAATCAAACTTAGCGGTCATCAGGCCCACATATACGGCGGATCTTCAGTGGAACCGGGTTTTGAACTTGGGACCCTCCGGTGCCGAAGCCGAGCCCTTACCTGCAACTGGCCCCCGCAGTGATGATCGAATATGAATGAAATACAAGATATATATGTTCAAGGAATACGTCGAGAGTGATAAGAACAGATAAACAGAAAAATAGCTAATCCGCTCTCGGTTAGGGTTATAGCTAGAAAATTCCGAAAAATTCAAATAGTAACACCCACTTTTTTGCATTCTAATTAATTGAAGCAGCGAAAACCATGAAAGGTTTTGGAATGGTTCACCTGTAACAAGAAAAATACGATTGTGAGACCCAAAGCAAAAAAAGAAAAGTGTAGAAACAACAAATAAGAACCAGTATAAACACAAAAGGAAAATTTCCTAATTTGTTACGCAAACGTTTCACACAGCCATCTTCACACTCGATAACACTTTTCATATGGTATAAATGTTGATCCCCGAATTTTTTATGAGAAAACCACTCCATTAGACGGTATGTACGTATATATATAAACAGAATAAAAACACTAGCTCTAGACTTCAATTACTTAAAATATAATTCCTCTATAACAAAATTACAAAAGGATAAGTTTAAAAAGTGATATGCATTTGTTATACATCGATAGATGCAAAACTAAATTCATTGCCTCTTTGTTGAACATATATTTGAAATATGTTTTAATCTCAAAAGTATTTCCCCGAATCATTCAAATCTTATAGATTACAAAACGGAGAATGTCACCTTATTTCCATACAAACCATTTAAAATATTAATAATCTTTTTAAAACAGTTTATGGAAAATCAAGGATGAGGATAATTTATATAAAAAGCCTCCTCACAGTATTTGCGTAGGAAGATAATTTTATATTACCTGGTAATAACTTCGTTTATTGTTGTATCTTACTAAATGTGAAAGTATTTCTATTTAAGGATACATGAAATGTATAGCGTAGATCTCACGCAAATATTGATTAAAATTTGAGAACGCACGGTTCAGTAAACTTAAGATTAAAGAATTTGAAGATAATATAATTAAATTCCACTGGAGACTAATTAAAACTTCAACGTGTAATTAAAGTTTAAAAAATAATAAAATAGTTATTTACTCTTCCACGAAAATTGCCGTGCTTTTTCTTCCAAATTTAAGTTCTGTATAAAATTTTAATAAATATAGCCGACTAATATGATTCACGCCAGTTTTTATCTTATATTTCGGTTAAATGTCGCATGCTTTATTTTTTTAAAGCGCATTTTTAAGAAAACGTTTTGCTATATTTAATTTGATCTATATACATTAACAAATTTATATAAAAGCAGGGTAATCTTATTTGGAAGATTATTTTATTCTGTAGCATCCAATAGTTCTTGATTGGCAGCATCTATTATATTGATTTTAAGAAATTTTCTATAAGCTTGTGTTTTGGTACTTGCTTTGGAAAGTTTAAACAAGTTTTCATTGAAAGGCTATCTGGATAAATTACGTTTTGCTGCACACATCATGTTTTAACGCTTATATTACGAAAACAATTTGTACCCATATTTCAAGCTTCGACAGTAATTGTATCTGCAGTAATTGTATTGAATTTTTTCGGCAGCTTTCTTGGTAATTTTTGTCAACAATGAATCGTCTAATTCTGTGTATAATTAACTGTCTGATTTAGAGCTACACACCTTTAGCATGCAAAGCATGCATACCTTTTAATATGGAGATATAACAATGCAATGGCAATAATTTAACGACTCTCTCTATGCGATTTTCCGTTTAATTTTCAAACAATTTGTAATGATTCTAATTAGAGTGTAAAATAATTCAAGGTTACTGAGCCCCATTCCTACCAAATGGAGAGGACCTAAGTAGAAAAGTAAAGAACACTATGAGATGTTTTTCGGGTCAGGCGCACAAACACCAGAAAGAAGAGAACGGTATTTCGGGTCATGGCAATAAAACTTATAATATTGAGGTACTTCTTTTGTCGCCGTAGAAATGATGGGGAGGAAAAAATAAAGTCCCAAGGGTTACAAGACTCGTTCCAGGTGGTTCAGAATACGGAGACAAAAATAATACAGGGGTTTTGCTGCTAGCCGAGGGGTCAGACGACACTTGAGAGGGCGAACAAAAATAAATGAAATACGTTGCAGCGAAAAGCTGTTTAATTAAGTTTAAAATGTTAAAAGTGACTTAAAAGTAACTAAGACTTGAATTTTTTTTTATCTCGAGCAATGCCGTGTATATCAGATAGTTTCTTCAATAAAGCATCTGTCGTAAATTGGAGTTATCTTTTACAGTTTTTTAACTACAATTTGAAGTTAGTGGAATTAGGAAATATGATAAGATTGAAAATGGAATCAGTTTAAGTGACAAGCCACATTCATCGGCACTTTGGAATATTCATATCAACACTTTTCTTGTTATTTATCTACCTTAAAACTGTTAAACTATATATTTTCCACAACTGTTGAGAAGAGTTTTACCGAGTTCCTGATACTTCATGCAATTCTTATGAAGATCTATCAAGCTAAGAAAAGTGGAATTATCTTATGGTTCAGTTGAACAGATCGCTGTTTCGTGCAACCACTCAGCATCAAGAAAGGATTTAAGACTATTTAACAAGTGAAAATCTTTTTCGACCCACGACAATTCTATTCTGTTCTTATTCTAAGAGGAGAGATTTTGCTTCCCTAGATCTCCGTTGCTTATAGAATGTTGCCAAATGAAGGCCTAATTTGGAAGGGAGCGGTTCATCTCCTTTGTGATGTCTCATCAGAGTCACTGAGATTTAGGTTCTCACATCCGTTTTACAAATATAACAAGCGGAGGCACAATGTGAATTCTATCTCATTTCGGGTGCCTCTAGACCTTGATGGAAAACGAAAACTAATGATCAAAAATATTTATCAGGAAAAGTTGCTAAGTCTTCTTGTTCTTTTTCATTTTCAATAATCACGGAATAAGCTTCAATTCATTTCAGCCTCCATTCTTTGTCATTAAATAGAGTGTTTTCAGTCTAGCGTGTATGACTTTTTAATTGCAATAGTCGCATTTTCCCTAACTTGATATTCTTATTAAAATCATCTCTGAAATCGAAATTGTTAGTTCTAAAAAATTGCTTGTGTTACTCGCTTTTATTTCGTGTCTGTTTGCATAAGCATTTTGTTTGCGTTTAGTTTTTAATTTGCTTATTGCAAGCTGTGCACAAACAACTGGTGTCGATTTTTTCTAATATCTTTTCCATACAATTTATCCTGTGTATTGTAAAAGAGTTGGCCCTCTTCTCTTTTCACAGCAGCAACCTTCTTTTGTTTCTTCTATTTTAACCTTTCAGCTCTTGTTCTATTATCCTAGTATTCTATTGATCCTATCGATTTTGTCAGAACTTTAAAAACAACTTTAATTCGTCATGTTTTGCCTCAAGAAATTTTTTTTTCGTCGTAATTTTATGTCGTTTTATTTTAACCATCTAAATAATGTTAAAAAAATTTTGAAATGTACAATGCAGTCATGTACACATCAGTCATGAGTAGTAGTAGTGAGACACAGTAGTCAGTTCATGCACACACACATATGCGCGGATTAAATTTAATTTTGGATCTAATGTGCATATTATAGGAGGAAAACTGTCATGCTGCACATAGCACAGCGTAATACAAAATGCAGTTAGATGACATGCTCTTACTTTTGTCTCGTGATTGTGATATAACGAGATCTGACTTCACTATATCATAGTACTCAGCTCCTGTTAGCCGAAAACAGTAGTTAATATAGTCTCCAGATAGACCAGAAGGTACAAAAAGGAAAATACAAGTTATCTCAAAAATTTATGTGCTTTTTTGTTAATATCTCTGAAAAAAAAGGGTACAAATTTCGAAGCTTTATTTATGTTTTTCTTATACAGTTCAGCACCAAACAACTTATAATCACATTGTGGTGTTTCCAAAAAACACAAAACTTTTAGGACTGCAAGAATTGCTGCCTTAAATTGAAAAAAGGGCATATTTAAATAATTAGCTACTCTATAAACCAAAATTATTGCATTCCTTGATTTGCATTTGAAAATAAAATATCAAAAATATCGCAAACTCCTGTGTTCTAGAAAATAAATTAAGAATCTTAACTAACGCAAATACAAACCTCTTGCGCGGAAATTATCTTTCACTTTTAGTCGAATAAATAACTACAGTTGAGAGACAATTAGAACGTTTCCATTCTTTGTTTTACATAAATTGGTCCGCCAGGTCTCTAATTATTAACAGCTCCAAAGTTTTAATGGGGTTTCTCTTATTTCTAATTCTGTCTCCCCCTCTTTCTCACGTACGCTTTCTTGAATTTCTTCCTCCGAAAGGAATGCAGCTAGTGACATAGAATTAATCAAGTAAGTGTAAAATTAATTCAAAGTTATTCCTTCCATCTTTTGCTAGTCTGAATACAACTCGGTCCTTTCTGATGAACAACTCTCGTTGTGTAAGTTTATCGCTGAGTAAACTGTAATTGTTTCGTTTGAAAATGTCAGAAGGATAACATTTCTACACACTTTATTTGACTTGACTTGTCTCTCATATTTGTAAAGATGGAATTTTGTAATCGATATTTCAATCACTTCCTGATGTGCTGGAGTTTGACTAGGCTACAATACACTGTTTACTAGGCTACAATACACTACAGTATACTAGGCTACAATACACTGTTTTAATATTTTCAGAACTAACTTAATTAATGGTAAATAAATTTAATCAATTTTTCGAATACTCTATGTGACGTATCTAGTAATGAATGTGAAGAAAAGTTTGTACAATATTCTTTATTTCTAATAATGAAATATAATTAAAAGACAAAACATTAGACTTCTAAAAATCTACCTTTAGTGTATAAATAGCAAATGGTGTTTACCTAAATACTGTTTTATAAAAATTTATTCGTTGAACTAAACTTAGCTCCTAAACTGCACTCTTCGAATGTATTGTGAATCAGGTTTAAAAAATATTAAATAATTTTTTAAATACTCTTTATAACTCCACTGAAAAAAGCAAGTGTTTTCACTAGCATAACATGGAAACCAATAACAATATCATAAAAGCATGAGGGCTGAACTGGAAATACTCCAACAAATTAGAGATTTTAACGCTTCATGATAGTTCACATCGAATATTGATATGACATTTTAATGTGCGGTACGGGAGAAGGACAACTAAAATGCAGTAGCAGAATTTTTTGTAGTTATTTATCGACAGAAAAGTTTAATTTCTTTTTATGAAATACATGCTTTAAATAAAATGTACTTAAAAAAATGTGAACCACTAGATTGAACCAAATTTCTTTGGGCACATTAAACAGCAAAATATTTTTTTATTCTCAACACACCAGTAAACAATCATGAACCCAAATATGAGCGCTTTATGCATAACACCACATCCCTCTTCCTTTACTCTCCCTAAAACATATGAATATACTTATCCACTATGTTTTATACTCGGTACAATTCTTTTTAATGGTCTGGAAGTCTTTTATTATTGTTTTTTTCTTTGACTATTTTCAATTCCAATTTATAGGACTACAAGTGGTGTTAAAACGCTTTTAAAGACAAATTCCTTATGGCTAAAATAATAATCCTACTATTTAATTATGTCAAATTTAGACTAACCGATTTGACAAATAAAGCAAAAAATGAATTTTTACCTTATTTTAAACTATTTTAGTAAACTGATTATCGTGAATTGTAGTCAGAATTCCTCTTATCCAAAAAAGAAAATATAATAAAAAAACGTTCTGCATGTTAAAACAGTGTAAGGGGCTTGCTTTTGTAATAGTAAATAATGATACTCTAAATCTAAACACTTAATACTGTACCTCCCTAATTTGCGCTTGTAACAATTTTGCGGTATTTTCGGCCCGCCAAATATTTAATAATTGGAACGGTTATGATTAGGATCCAATGAGGCTGCAAAACGGTCAAAATTGGTGACTTTCATATTCGCCAAAACGAAATTTTATAAATTGTATGCTTTACATGTGTACTGGGAGTTTAGAGCCAAACTTTCTTGATGGCAATGTTTCGACTCATTTATATATATTCCATCCGTGTGGTGGTGTGGTGATGTGTGTGTGTCGTGTGTGATGTCAGTGTCGTGTGTGTGTGTGTGTGTGCTGTGTGTGTGTGTATATGTGTGGTGGTGGCGTGTGTGTGTGTGTGCGTGCGTGTGTGTGAAGTAAAATTGCGTGTTCTGTCCAATACCATATTATTGCAAGCAAAAAGATCAAAGGAAATCATTTTGGCTTTAAACATTTGTTAAAATTTTCTGTATAGCCGTTTAAAATTGAATTTCCTTTCATTTACTATAGAAGAATTTCCGATCTTTTCATTTTTTAATTTTTTTCTCTCAATTTCGGGACAGTAATAACATTTCTAGGACGAAAGTAGCTTTGTTTCTGGTTTTACAGGAGCCCTTAGCAGAGAAATTTTATTTCTTTTTATACCTTGGAAATGCCTTTCTCCTATAAAATCCCTAATATTTTTAAAAATATTGACGTACACTTATCTACCACCTGCATCTCTGGTTTAAACTCTCTCTCATCATCATGATAATTCGTCGCATACTTCCGACCGTAAGAAATCCACGTTTCAAATTAATTTTATCTATTTATATGGGTTATCCAGAAAGTGCGTTCCGAACAAATTGCTTCACTGCAATCGCAAGAGTGAACATCTATTAGTTCGAATCACTTGCAAGGAAGACGCATCATTGATTGTTAAAAAATACAGCAATGCCCCCCACACACATACACACACCGGCTACAACGCAAAGACTCGTCACAGACCTTTTGTTGGGAAATATTCCCTCATCCATCTTACAGAAGCACAGAAGCATTACAGCTCGCACTTTCTATGATTTTCATACCTTGATGCACTTTTAAGGCTGAGGTTCCAGGATGACAATGCTATGAAACAAACTGTTACTGCCTGGTTGTCATCACAGACGGCATCTTTTTCGATGCTAGGATAAGAAATATGGCGTCTCGCTATGACAAGTGTATCAACACGGGTCGCAATTACGTTTAAATATAGATCAAGCATGTTCCTCAGTTAACCTTTTACCTTTGAATGAGGGTCGGTACAACTGCTGTACCAGGCACAAGGGAGGATTTCTCTCCCCGCATTCAATGCAGTTCTTCTGGTTTAAGTCCCCGTAGCTTAAAGGTTAACAACAAACTGCTTTGTTCCATCACATTTTGTGTTATTTTTATTGGGCAGCGGAATTTACTTTCTGGGTATCCTATATAATTTAAATAAATTTATTTTCTTAAATCAACCTCTTATTTATTTACCAACATTGAGGGGGAAAATAGCCTTTTCACGAGTTAGGTCAGAGAAAATGACGAAGAAGTAGACAAATAAAGTATTATATCTGTATTGGATGATGCTATATTAGCTTATGCTTCCCATCGATTCTGATGAGCTTGTTAATATCATAGACTCCCCCATTAAACCTGAGTACATACTGAAGGCGTGTCCCCTTTGGAGGAGACGCTAGAAATCTATACGAACCTAAACATGCGGAATAGGCCACTTTACTTAATTGAGTGTATTGGATCACGAGAACAGTGATACAAGCTTGTGTTTACGCTTTCGGTTACTGAAGTCAATTGAAGTGTAAAAAGGCTATTCTTGATTTTCTTTGTTCTTTACATTGATATTAGAATGCAATTAAAATCGGGTGGTATCCAGACTGGAAATAAATGTGGAAAATGTTGATTTACTCACATCAATCACTTAGCGCAAATGATTAACTTGTAGAAAATGTTTCTGACAAAAGTAAATCTTCATCGAAATAAAATTAATCAAACTCCTGTGCGAAACTACGCAAACTGTACATGGATTTCATTCCTAAACAATATTATTCAAAGATAAGCTGACTAAATTTTCTGTCACTTTCTAATAAATACTTCGTTTAACACTACAAAACAGAACGAAGTCTCTTACCCCCGTACCCTTGACCAGTTCGGTTACTGAACGTTTTGATGGGCAAGACAAGGGAACTTTATTTAAGACAAAACAAAAACCCAGTTATTTACACTATATACAGCACAAAAATTTACACTATTATTTCTTATTAGTGTTCATTTCTTTAGATGTTGTTTTTCTTTTTTCGGGGGGGGGGGGGGGTCTGGTCATTTGGGGCTTGTTGGTTGAGCGCGCTGGAAAGTTGAAGGCTAGGGAGGTCGGAAGAGATCTCTATTTTCAATGATGAATTTCACTATCCTACGAATTGCTTTCCTGTAGACGAGCTTATTAGCGACTCTTTTTCACATTGTTCGAAGTTTGGCGCTGGCCTCCTCATATGCCAAGATGACAAAGGGATAAAAATTATTTTTTATTGCTCTAAAATTTGTATTTCTCAAAATAAACATTATTGCGTATTTCTTTAAACGAAG
Organism: Araneus ventricosus; assembly: GCA_013235015.1. Taxonomy (NCBI): domain Eukaryota; kingdom Metazoa; phylum Arthropoda; class Arachnida; order Araneae; family Araneidae; genus Araneus; species Araneus ventricosus. The sequence goes on along the minus strand of BGPR01000026.1, from coordinate 2,956,150 downwards.
GTTCCGTCTCTTAAAAAAACTATTACACAACTCGAAGGTGGTGATTTTACCTTATAGTCGGTAAAGAAAAAATAATTTTCTGTCTGATGTGCCAATAAATCAACACATTGACTCCAAAAATGTCTTTTGGAGTCAATGTAATTAATTATAATGTGAGTTAAGCATTACAAACGAATAAAGATTTAAAGTAATTTATGCCGAAAACTAAATTACTCCTCCCGATTTTTTTATGGAGATAACAAGCATAGCGTTTGCTTTTATCTAACGATTACATAGCCTGTCTAAGAATAGAATCGAATGCATCAAAGAACAAATCATTAAACCTAAACAAAAACAAGCTTTTGAAAATTAAAACAGTTTCTAATAATTCATATTTTAAAAAGAATTATTCACTCCAAACTAACAGCTTTTTACAGCAGTTTCTATTTATCGCAGAAAAAGAAATTCATATCAATCCAAATGCTGTTTTTTGTCAGAAATCTCCTTATTTTCTTAGTTTTTTTAATTACTAATTGTAGCTATTTTTTAAACTACAGAACACAGTTAAAAATTAAATATAGTAAATTTTTATCTATCTAAACATGATATTCTACGATGAAATGTAACGAAAATACTTTGTAATGAAATACATGCACAAAAACTACAGTTACGTATTTCGACAAGCAATTAAAGAGATCCTGTTTTACAGTGGACATGGCTTAACTAATCAATACTCATTAGGAGACGAAAATAGAATCAAGTTTGTTTCATCTAAAGCGTCGAGTGCATTTAAAATTCTTCTTTATTTAAATGTGTGGAAATGTACAGAACAGGCAAAGAAAGAAAGAAATGTACTTCGAAAAATTGGTAAATGGTTTCTTATACTTAAAATTTAAGGGGGGAAATCTTTAAAAGTTGGATTCCTTTTAAATATGCGCATCATTTTTATCCTCACTATTACGTTATTTAAATTAACTTTAAATGCTCTGACGAAATAACTCAGATTTTGATAAAACGAAATAATGACTGATAAATGGAGGAAATATTTATTAAATTTGAAAATAAGGAAGTGGCTTTAATTAATTTCATTAAAAAAACGGGGAGATTTCATTTCTTAAGTGACTAATAAAAGGACTTTGTTGAAAAGGTAATAGTTTTCTACAGTAAATAACCGTTCTGTATCAATAAAAATTGAAACAGAACGATGCGAATGTGTCAAAATGAATTTTGGTGTACAAGAAATTTTGTTATGGATTTAGTCATCATACTTTGCACATGTCCTCGTCTAATAATTTGAAATTTATACTTGAATGTGAGACCCTTCTTCAAGTATTGACCATCAAAGCACCGACCTTTACCTCTATGGACACAGATGGAAACATCATCACAATGCCTCGTTTCCTCAATTCCATTTTTTTATGACTTGATATGTATTTCATTTCATAGATGAAAACATTTCGTTCAAATAGGCTTGCAAATTAAAAACTTTGGTGCGTGCCAATTTTCAGATGCCAAAGTTCTTTTCTTTACTTATTTTTACCACCAGTTACTTATTATCAATTACAGGTGGGTGAAAGAATAATGTGATCACTTTTGGATTTGCGAATTTTTTCGAATATATCTCAAAAGGTTGAATGGATTTTCCATGAACTTTCCTTCAACTTCAACCATGTAAAGAAGAGGCTTGAACTCAAATTTTAAGTGAAGATTTTTCGTTAAGGACATTTAAGGGACCGACCGGAAATTCATGAAGAAGAAAATGATATAGGACTCATCCCGTTTCAAAGAGAGCTAATAATGATTTGCGAATTTCATCAATTGTTTTGTTTGATTCGCCCAATATTTACATGCATTTTCATTAAAATAGCACCGATATTCGGGAAGATGTAAAGACTTTATTAAGAAATTACAAATTTTCCCGCGTGTTTTCAACTAAATTATACGAAACTTACAGAATACTTCAAAATATGTTAAAGAAGCATAGCATTAAAATCTGCAGTAAATAATTTGAATATTGGAGGAAATATGAGCATTTGTAGTAAATAATTTTTAAATGCGCATGTGGGAAACGTACCATAATTTTTCCTTCATGACTTCGAAGCGATATAGGGTAGGTGATATAAAAGCTCCAGTGGAATACTGTTAAGATTTAAAAATATATATGGGAATTGCAGCGAGGCGAATTTCAGTTGCTGTCAAAGAGAAGCTAAATGATGAGGGCTTTTGCCCAAATTGATATTTTTTAAATTTGAATCTTCAAACAGTAATATTGAATTTCATAAAAGTTGAATATCCTGAAGGTCCATGTATAATTATAAATTAAAAACATTATTTAAATTGCAGTTTGTCGATAGCTATTCGAAGATTCAAATTTAAAAAATATCAATTTGTGAAAAACCCCTCATCGTTTTGCTTCTCTTAGAGGGAAGCAGAACGTCTGCTCACTGCAATGCCGACATCGTTCTGAATCTTAACAGTATTCAACTGGAATTTTATATAACTTACCCTGTATATTTGGCTTCGAAGTTATGAAGGAAAAAGTATGGTACGTTTCCCACATGCGCATTTAAAAATTATTTACTACAAATACTCACATTTCCTCTAATATCCAAATTATTTACTACAGATTTTAATGATATGCTTCTCTAATATATTCTGAAGTATTCCGTAAGTCTCGTATAATTTAGTTAAAAATTCTGCATCTTATAAGCAAAAAACAAACCGGGAAATTTGTGATTTTTTAAGAAAGTTTTTATATCTTCCCGAATATTAGTGCTATTTTAAGGAAAATGCATGTAATATTGCACGCATCAAACAAAACATTTGATGGAAGTTACAAATTATTATCAGCTTTTGTGAAATGGGATGAGTCTTAAATCATTTTCGTCTTCATCAAATTTCGGTCCGTCCCCTACATGCCCTGGTGACCGAATCTTCACTATAAAATGTGAGTTCAAGCCTCGTCTTTATGTGGTCAAAATTCAAGGTAAACCCATTCAGCCTTTCGGGAGATATTCGCAAAAATGTGCAAATCCAAAAGTGTTAACATTATTTTGTCACCCACCTGTAAGATATACAGGGTGTCCAAAAAAAGTGGAGCAAGCGTTTATTTCCTTAAATATTGATCTTAGGCATATACTTACAATTACAAAGTTCCATCAAATAAGGTAAGAAATTATATAAATATACTTTGACATCCAAGGGGATTGATAATAAAAAGTTACAAAAATTAAATTTTTATACGTCCCCCTTAGAGAAAAATGTCAATTAAAAAAATGTTTTTCTGACTTTCATCTATTCACATACAAAATTATACGCTCCTATCTGCAAAAAGTGCAGAGATATAAAAAGACAAAGTTATTGACTTAGACCACTTTTCCATACCTCTCACTGCTATTTGATCTAGTTTTTCGATGTACATTTTAAGGATAATATACATATTTGAAAAAATTATTTAAGGGGTTTAATCAGGAAATAACAATGTATTTGTTAACTCTTGTTAAATCTAAAATATAGTCAAATAATACATTAATTGAAGTATTTACAAAAATAGTTCATCTTGTGAACTTTCAAAAATTATCCATACATATCAGCAGTGAGGCTTATCTTCCCAGAAACAAGCAGCGATATGAAAATATTATTAGAACACAATTGAAATACAGTTTTTCAAAAATAGCTCTACCTTCAAAAGTCCTAACCTGTAGTTGTGATTATCTGGATCGTATTTTAGAAAATAACGGAACTTCTTTTTTTCGGTGAGTGATTTTTAAAAACAGAAATCGAATGTGTACGAATATCAAGTACGAATACGATCGAATAGAAAGTTTCCGTTGAGGCAACGTGAAAGCGAATCCGAAACCTAAAATCAGCCAATGAAAAAAAAATCAAGAGCGCGAAGGCTAGCCACGGGTGAGATTGAAGGGGAGGGAGAACAATAGTTGGCTTAGCTCAAAAAAGGAGCATCCGAAAATCCACTTTTGGCTAAGTTCTACGACAGAACGAATAGCTACTCGCCTTCGTCCATTATGTCACTTAGTTCTACGCCATGAGCAAATTTCAGTGTTTTACAAAACTATTTAGTGTGCATCTCTATCCTGTGTCTGTATTACTTTTCCTTTCATTTTCTGTCTTCCTTTCTCGTTTTCATATTTTTTTCGTTGATAATTGATCTCTCAGAATGGAAAAGTAAGCAAATAAGAATAAAAACGAAAATACGAATTTTTAAAATAATTTTAGTGAGTTCTGCAACTCTGCAGACCTAAAGGAAGAGTCCCCATTGCTTTTGTAAAGCTTAATAATGCGCACGATGCTAGGAGCAAATAATTCAGTATTCTTGTTCAATATTACGCCATTTTCCTGTTATACCTTAAATTTTTATCTTCCCAAGTTATTCTTTCATTCTTTATGAAGTCGATAGTTGCAACCGTCTGCAAATGAAATTGAGTAGAAGTAAGCGTCATTGGCTTTTTTTTCAATCCATGATGATTGGATAATGTACTACTTGACAAATATTTGCATTTCACAGTTTTTCGATGTTGTTGTTAAAATTACAATTCTGCAATAAGCATCTTCATATAAATTTATGAGCAGCCCTTGAAATTTTAAAATTATCATATCTCTGTGAGTTTTGTAGATAGAATCGTGAAACTTAGTTTATACATAGGTGAGTGTAAGACAAACATTTCCCTTTTTTCTCTCACACTTTTGCTCTATGGGGAACGTATATATATATTTTTTACTTTTTATATTCAACTTCCACAGAAGCCAAAGTTTTTTCACACAAATTCCTACCGTATTTGATGAAACTTTGTAATTGGAAGATATGTCTATGTGCAATATTTAAGGAAATAAATGCCTGTTCCACTTTTTTTGGGACACCCTGTATAAATTAATAACGTCTCGAACGTCTAGATATATAAATAGGCAAGTTTTGTTCCTAATACTTTAAGAATTTCAGGATTTAATTCTAAGAATCAGAAGAATTCCAAGAAATAAAAATTAACTAAGGGTTCTCTAAAATTGAAAGCATTTCTGTTTGAAAAACTTCAGCTTCTGTACATTGTAAAATATTTTCTTCCTCTTGCTATTGCTTCTTACAATTCCATCTACGAATAAGTTATAATATTGCGGTAAAATGAAACCAATCTACTTTAGATGGAATGTGTTTTTTTATCACTAAACATTTCTCTTTTTCTTGGAAGTCTTGTTAAAATATATTAAAATTTTTTTGAATATATTCTACATCTGTGCATTCCGTTATAGAGTCAATTTTGAATATATCTCGAGAATTTTGTGAATCAAACCCACGAATCCCAAAAATAATTCTAAGAACTAAAATCTTAATTAAAATTTCTGGAAGTAAAATAACCTTTCAAATTGCCAAGGCCTGTGTTCTCATTTATTTTCTCTACTAATGATTTAAAAATTCTCTTTAATACTAGCAATGTAGAAGACTGTTCTGGGGAGTATGTCTCTGTGTATGGGGAGTATGTGTGTGTGTGTGTTCGTATTTTTTACTTGTATATTATTAGTTAGGGCCTCAAAATTTTCCTCAAATTTTTTTACACAACAGGTAGTCCGCTCAACCTAAAAGGTTAGGGGCCACTGTAGAGAAATTAAAAGGTTCGTTTGATATACTAAAAGATGACTCAGTAGCAAGCAACTTACGCGAAATGCGAAGAAAAATGCATAAAAAAGTAATGAAGAATAGTGATGTGTCATTCACTCAATAAGGGGGCCATGAATCCGGATCTGCAAAGTGAACGAAAGGATCCAGATCTGTCCGAGAATCCTGTCGAAAAAACATCCGCTCCGAAAAGGACCCGGACATTTGACCCGTTCCTCGGCTCCGACATGTGGACCGAGCACTTTGGGAGACAAAGAGATGCTGCTTTTGAAGGAAGGCGCCGGGTCTATGCGATCGCCATATTGCAGATGAGTTTCTTCTGTAGGAAGCATTACATTAAAGGTCAGTTGCTTTTGAATGAAATTAATCCTATAGTGATCGTTATAAAGGATTCAATGGGGCGACAGGGTTTAGATCAATGATTCCAATTTTTTTAATATTTCTTATAAAGCATTTGAAATAATGAATTTTTTTGGACAAATGAAGTTAAAAGCTTTTGTAATTCAATGAGAAAGCTGTTATAACAATAAGCAATGTTAAAAATTAAAAATGTTTTCCTCTTATTGTATGAGTGTTTGCACATGCTTATCTTTTTAATTAATTCCCAATCATTTATCATAAAAATGTTATTATAGCTTGGTTTGTTCATGCTTATTAAAACAAATTAAATTCATAAAATAAATAGAATGATATAGGAAAATGAAAAAAAGAATTTCTTTATGTATTATGCTGCCTTTACAACAATTACGCTTTTCCACTGAGAATTGTTAAGAAATATTGCAATATTTTAGTTGAACAATTAAATTTACTACAAAGAATATATATTGCATGCAGTATGCTGCCTTTAAAACAATTACTTTTCCACTGAGAATTGTTAAGAAATATTATAATTTTTAATATATATAATTAATTTTAATACAATGAATATCACGGTTTTGTTATGTACAATCCATAACAAAACAATGAAGATTTATTCGAAATTGAGTTTCAGATTTCAGCATTAATTGACCGATTAATTTTTTTTTCAATCAAGAATAGGAATATTTGGCGCACAATTGACAAATTTGCATAAAACATAAATATAATATTATTGATTTTTTCATCTTTTTATCCAATACTTAAAAAAGCGAAGTAAAATTAAGAATTGTTTCGCAGATGAAAATATCTACAAATTAAAACAGGAAAAATGTTATTAATCTGAAAATAAAATTTTATACTTATATATGGTTTATTTTATATATTTACTTTCATTAAGTGGATTTTGCTTTTGACTCAAGAATTTTAAAACAGTATAACCAAAATATTTTATTGGTAGATTTATAATTCTTAGTCATCGTTGAGATCTATATATTTTGGTTAGTGATATAGAATTGTAAAAGTTTTGTTACTTAAAGTTTTCAGCCTCAGAAATATAGTTGAAAAAAGGGTTGGTTTATGACATGATAATAATTTTTCCTTCAAAGTAAGGAGCTGGAAATCGTATTATATAATATATATATTTGCACCACCTTCTTAGTATCTCAACCATATTTCTAACCTAATAACCAAAAAAAATTAGTGCTGAAGTTACCTCTGCTATTCTCGCATTGGAGCCTTTTCTCTGAGAAGCCAAGATAAACTCACCAAAACAGTTAATTCTTTTCAGTTTTATAACAGATTCGGCTCTAACTTGAAGATGTAACTTGTAATCTGTCTATTCAAATCCTAGAGCAAATTCAGAAGAAAACTATGTAACTTTAAACACAACCTTTATATTCTCTCGAATTAGAGATAGACTGTTCAAATTTATGACTGACTGGTAAAGCTGATCTCTAAAATCGGGCATGAATACTGAAAATGTCAGACATTGAACATCCTCCCACTCGTGTGACGTGGAAGTTTCGATAGAGGGCACCGTCCTTTTCATTCGATTAAGGTTCAAATGTATGAGATCAGTCTCAAAATAGCTCCACCCCAGGGTTGTTCCAAAATGGAACAGTTATTATCCAACTAGCCAAGCATTAAACAAGCAAAGATTTTAAATTTTTTGAAATGTGTCAATTCCTTCTCTCCTTTCAACTGTAATAGGTGTTTAAACGTAAAATCAGTTAATAAAAACTTAATTTTTGCCTTAGTTTATCGTAATATAATAAGCATTTTTTAAGAGTTGTGAATTTTTATTACATATTATACAAAGTTATAGAGTCAAAATATACAATAAAAATTGAGAAGCAGCATTTAATACCCTACAGTTTTATTGAGCGATTCCTTTTAGATAGAAAATTAAATTTTGATTCAATCAATTATATTATGATTCAGACAAAGAAATTTTATTTTAACTCCATATCAAACAGAATTTCATAATTCATATCAAAAAATTTTTAAGCAATCCAATAAGCAATTTTGATAGCCCCTTTTATTTCTGTTATAACCCCCTCCCTCAAAAAAGAAAACCAACTCTATACAGGTATGGTAACTTCAGTGCTCTTTCGCATGCGCGCACTCACTATTCTGAAATATCCCGATTTCCTACTTTGGATCTCAATTATACTCAATATCGGAATAACAAAAATGAAGCAGTGTTAGGTAAGCAAAGTTGATCAATGTTTCTAAGTAATCATTCATTTTATAATCAAGCATTTATTTAAATTATTTCATTGATGGAATAAGGTTTTAGCGTATTGTTAATCTTGTTTCATTTTTGGTCAAACATATCAAGTGGAATAAGGACACACGGAGATACCCCCTGTCATACCAGTTGACTTACCAGGGATTTTGAATGACAGGCGCCACGACATCAGTCGGGCACTGAGGCTGGGATCCTAACGGCCATCACTGGCCCTGGCCCAACCGCCCGAAGGAGCTACGTCCCAGAGTGGAGGTAACTCAGCCCCACACCATTGCTATACACACCAGGGAAGAGAGAACTAGCTTCCTTATCCGGCGGCTTCTCATGCGTGAACTCGCGATTCCCCTCGGTGGCATTATCAAGTGGAATAATCTGCAACTCTAAAGAACTTCACCTTCCAACCAAAAAGAAATTAAGAATTTTGATTCATTGCAAAAGAGAAAAAAAAGGTACATTCGCAATGTTTAACAACTGGTAAACACAACCAACTGGTTTAACAACTGGTAAACTCTTTTTTCGGCATACCTTTTAGTTCAAAAAGAATACAGCATCTTTTTTTGACTTAAATTCAAAATTACAACCACAAAAAAAAACTTTCGTTAAATTTTGATAAAATAAAGAAAAAATGGATGAAATAAACTTTATGGATTTGATAAAATAAAATAAATATTAATAGATTTTATGGGGGTTGAGACAATTTTTTTTAGCAATAAAGAATTTTTAGTATACTTGTGTAGGATATACCAACAAGTAAAAAAGAGTTCAGAAATTAATAAGAAATTTTTGTAAGTATAGAAAGAAGTACAAGAAATAGCATGGGCAAAGAATTTATTAATGGATAGCGTTATTTGTTAGTATAGTAGCTACGGATAGAGCATCATTTGTGGGTATTTTACATTCTATTACATTTAATGTTTCTCCTATAAAAGAAATTTAAAGGTCCGCAAAATGAGTGGTCATACTTTTCGATTCAGAACATTTTAAATATGGGGAAATTGAGTTAAAATAGGAATTATTTTAAATTTGTCTAAAATAAACTAGGTTTGGAAAGAAAAGTAAAATGAAATGAAACATTGAATTTTACAGACAAAACCTTTAAAAAAAGATTATTCGAAATATAAATTTTCGTAAAGATTACTCACGTAGCCGACAGGAGAAAAAAGCAATGATACAACTTTAATCAAACAGATCGAATCTGCGCCAACAAGGCTCGCATGCCGGCGTTTTGACATTCCGAGGCCACTCGAACTCATGACATAAATGTAAGGGAATACTTGTATAACCTTTTAGGGAATGGTGCTCGTCATGATTAGAAGACTGATTTTTGATTAGAGATTTGAGGTGAAAATTCATCACTAAAAGCTTCCGTAAATATTGTATCCAGCAAATTAAATCTAATCCATAAGAAACCCAAAGCGCGCATGTCTTCGTGAAAATATTGAAAATTTTCGTGAAGTAACATTGAATTTCATTACCTCAAGCACAAAAAGAACATAATTTTAATTATTTTAACAGAATTATTCATTAAATATTATAATTATTAATTTTATTTAAAATTAATTAATGAAATAAATTAATGGAAATATTACGATAATTAATTATCTTCTTAAAATTATATTATTATTAATAATAATTCATAATGTTATTTAAATAAAAGTTCCAATAGTAAAAAAGATATTATGAAAGTAATTTTGGCAATAATTCCATTTGTTTTCGATCCGGATCAGCGAAGTGAACGGGTCCGTCCCATCAAGGAACAGACAGGGGGGAAAAAATAGCAGAGAGACAGTAATGAGATCATAAAAAAAGAGTACATAGTTTTTCAAGAATTTGATAAGAATATATTCTATATTTTATTATTAAGACATAAATTCTATTTTTAATACTTTAAGAATTTTGTAAAATTAAGTCCAATAAACATAAGAATTCTTACGAATTCATAAAATAATTAAATATTCTACATCGAAGTCTACTGTATTTTAGATCGAAAAATTCTATAATGTATCTATGTATATTAATGGATAGGCTTTGTTATTTATAGTTCGAGAATTTCACGAAATAATTCTATAAATCTTAAGAATTCTAAGGATAGGAAAATTAACTAAGAATTCTCTGAAATTAAAAACATTTCTATTTGTAAAACTTCCGATTTCACTAATTTCTGAAGTATTTTCTCTCTACTCTTCAGCTTTAATATTACGGTTAAATAAAAGTTCTGTTATAGATGAGATTCCTCTTTTAACAACACGTTTTTCACTCATTCTTGAACAATGCTGTAACTGAATTAAGAATTAAATTATACAGAATTCATTCGAAGCAACGAAAAGTTTTATTAAAAATTCGATTAATATATTCTACATCTGAGTCCATTTTCTAGACATTAAATCTAGAACATAGTTTTAATATCTCAAGAATCTTGTTTGCTAAGTCCGTGAATCCCAAACATTTTACGAATTAATACCTTAATTAAAATTTCTTAAGGTAAAAAACAACTTTTAAAACTGACAGGGCTTCTGTTCTCGTTTACTTTCTCTACTATTGCTTTAGATATCAGCTTTGATACTGACATAAAAAAGGACCCAGTTCTCGAAGGTATGTTCTCTTTTAACACCGAACATATTCCCTCGTCCTTGGGCGCTGTTGCAGATGAATTAAAAGATTCATTTGATACACCGAAAGACGACTCACTCGCAAGCAGCTTACACGAACTGCGAGGAAAAAGGCCTAAAAAAGTAATAAAGAACTGGAACAGACAAAAAAAAAGTAGAGAGAGAGACAGACAGCAATGAGATCCTGAAAAAAAGAAGTAGAAGAAGAAGAAGCATTGCTCCCCGAGCGACATGCTGCGTCAGTAAAATAGGAGATTGACTGGATAATGACGAATCTGATGAGAGAAAAAAGTTGTGACGATATGGATGGATAGATGATGCCAAATGCGATGACGAAAAAAGAGTAACTACAATGTTTTATTTCTATGGAACACATAAACGGTTCTTGGAGTGCATCGCAGTTTTGGTTCCTCGTTACGTTCGGAGGTGTTCTTTTAATTTGCTTTCAGTGATGTTCGCTATGTAATGGAAGTGTCTTTCTTTCTTGTCAGTGTCGAGTCATTTGTTGGAGTTGATTATGTAAGCACGGATGATTAAAATCTGAGAATGTATTGTCCATCATGATAAATTAATATAAATCTATTCTTGTAGAGTGCGTGCTATAGAAGCTCAATCACGATTTGTAGTGGATGATGTATGAAATGAGCAAACAATACATATTCATGCATATTAGACATGGAATGCTATGAATGTATACATGGAAATATTAATACTATACATAGAAATCAATTCTGTGAAGTAAACGTATACAAATGTTTTAACTGAATGCGTCAACAAAGGGAAATGGAACGAAAAATTCGAAAGAAGAATTTAAATATATTTAATTGGCTGCTTAAAATTCAGGTTATAATGTGGAAACATGAACCTCGATAGGAATGAAGAGTTTCATACCGTACTACGTCCATTCGTCTGTTAAATTTAAGGCTCTATCATAATGTAAAACCCCTAATTAAGTGGCAACCATCAAAATCATCGTAATTATGTTTATTTCGACAGGTTGTTTGTTTATCGATGAATATCTGAACATCTTTGAGATTTCTTTAGCTCAATTATAATGTGATTTTGTATAGGAAACATATCTTAACATAACATCTATTTTATATCTGTATAATATTAAAACTGTGTATTAAAATCTATTATTCTATCAAATTTCTGTATGTTAAGCATATAAATATATAATATTTATATGTTAAACATATAAATTATAATATTTATATGCTTAAAAATATCGTATTTATGAATAAAAATTTTTAACTTTAATGTCTCTGAAGTTTCATTATATTAAAAATAAAGTGATTATTTACAAATAAGCTTTTTAGTATCCTTAGATATGAGGCAAAAGGTAGAATAATGAGAAAAATCGTATCTTGAGGCTGGAACTTGGATTATGGTTTTTCTTTGTAAGTCTTAGAATGATTTCTTTGCGATAACAAGGTTATAAGTACAGTTTTTGCCGTCCCAAGTGTCTGAAGTCAAACATCGCATGTTTCATTTCGGAACGATGAAAGCATACATTTATTTATTTGGCAAGAAGACAGTAAATAAGAGGCATTTTACTTTTCTAGAATTTATATGGTCTCAAAAGATGTAGCAATTTTTAAGGCGGCTCACTGATGTAGAAAAAGTAACCTAGTATCTATCTAGTATCTCCTTTTTCAAGTATTCTATTTTTCCTATTGTGATTTTATTACCGCTAATGTATGGAATAGATGGAAATATGCAAATATAGTACATGCAAATATGCATATCATATATTCTATAGAATAAGAAATATCTGTTCCTTATAATATTTTACATACTTTCCTAGGCAACAATGCGTTCCTTCATATGTGCTCGTGAGGCTAAGTATTGGCATGCACAAGGCACTTAAATGCAATCCAAAATGCCATTCCAATCAATCTTTTAGCGAAACGTGGTTCGGTCTCTTTGAGAAAACTCCTGTATCTTTCGTATTGCACTTCTTACATTTCCAAATGCATATTTGACATCGCACGTAGGGTATTCTGTACAGTGGCTTGAGAAAGCACGTAAAATAATAAAACAAAACAAGTTTCTTCATGAGTTGCACATAGGATCTTTTATAGGATGCTTGAATACATTACCAATAACAAATTCAAACACATAAAATCAGTCATTACAAAGTTGAAAAGCAAAGCCCCAATCCGAATAAACGCCTTTTTTCCGTCTAATAGATTTCTAACAGCTAAACAATATTGATAAATATTAAGGAAATTGCTTTAATTTCTTTGAAGTTACTTGCACAGATGAGCTACTTAATATTCACGGATGTACAACGAGGTACTAATTTCTAGTCACCCTTTTTTGCATTTGTTTGTTATTAAAAAACCATTCTTGTTTCCTCGCTAAATTTTCAACCTGAATAGATTCCTTAAAATTTCTACTATTGTTTCTCAATTCTGAAAAAAACGAAGAACTTTTTTAATGAAGAATGATCATTATAGGAACATTTTAACAGCGAAGTGTATAAATTTGGTTAAACCATAGATTAGCTTAAATTTTTCACAAGTAACGGCGAATACAAAAAGATTCCTAAACAGCATAATTCTAGGTATGCGGTTTAATAAAAATGGCTTCCATTTATGAATATCTGAAACTACTGGAACATTCATCAGTAAATAATTTTAATTCTTACTTCGATCTTGATTGATTTGCCACACAAAGCTTCTGTTTGAAGCCACGCAATGTCTATTGGAGATGAGTTTTGTAAATAGAGCAGTGACTAGGATTACAACTGATTTGCATTCTCTGAGCTTCTACACAGTGCCAATGTTATGTCACTTGAATTAAATATAAAACGCGTATTTCTGGCACGTGTAATAGCTTTTAGAGAAATAAGAACTGAAATGTGATTATGTGTTTCTCAACGGCCATTTTGATTTTGACTTGTATTTTCCCCGAAATCGGTACAGGAGCAAAAAAAATCATTGAAAACTCATCTTTAACAATACTTACGATCTAAGTTTTTATTTTATTATTATCGCAATTTTAATAAATTATTTCTTTTTTCACTCTGCGAATAAATGTGATTATGATACAAAGAATTTGCATTCAACAGACAGATAATATATAACAATTTGCCTGATGTTTACATTTTAGTGAAAATTATTCTTTTTATTTATGGCATATTTATACAGGGTGATTCAAAAAAACGTGGCCAAACCTTTAGGGTAAGTCAGGCATACGATAAGCATCCAAAATCACGTAAGAACGTGGGTGCGTTAACGCCATCTGGAGGCAGCAGATGGCATTTAACACAAAACAGCGCTGGCCGAAATGCGATATCTTTTGGATTATTAACGGTATTGAACTGGAAATTTTATATAAGTTAACCTATACATATGGATTTGAAGTTGGGGAAGAAAAATTACGCTACCTATCGCGCCTGCGTAGTATAATATTATTTACTACAAATGCTCATATCTCCTTTAATTGTTAATGTATTTACTTCAAATTTTAATACAATGCTTCTCCAGCATATTGTCGAGAATACTGTAAGTTTCGCAAGTTATAAGCAACCAGCGGGAGTGGTCTCCCCTAAACTTTCTCGTATACTTTCTAAGTGAAGATTCGTCAAAATCTCGAGTTCGAATTTTTTTGACAAATACAATACTTTCTCCTTGTATACTTCGTATACGAGAAAGTAAAACAAAAAAAAACCAAACAAACCTGAAATCAAATATCTGTTGCCACGTTTCAGAAAAATATTACTTTGAAGCAGGCGCGATAAAATAGGCAATGCAATGAATTCTAAAGCGAAAATTCTGCTTTGGAATTGAATTCCCAAAAAAACAATTTATACTACCACAATCGTAACAATTGCAAAAGCGCGTGAATAAAAGATTTGCTGAAATAATGAGATCGGTTTGATTTACAACAATAAAAAAATTGTTAACAATTGATGCTTGAAAACATTATTTATTGTTGTAAATAAAATTTACAACAATAGCAGATTGCTACCAATATGCATGCGCATGAGAATTGGATTTAAAGAAATTGAATATGCAATTTGAACGCCTCTTTTTGACGGATTTGGTCCAAACTTTTATACGGACCTACATTCATAACGATAAAACTGTGTACCAAATTTTATCCATTTAGCTAGTCAAGTTTTTGAGTTATAGCGTTCACATGACCGCGGACATACAAATAGACAGACTTCCCGTTGACGGATTTTGTCCAAAATTTGATAGAAACCTACAAATTATGTTCAAAGACCACATACCAAATTTCATCCCCGTAGCTCTAATAGTTTTCGAGTTATCGTATTCACAGACACACACACAGACAGACATACAGACATGATTCCAAAATTGTGTTTTTCGGACTCAGGGAGGTCTAAAACGTGGAGATCCGTCAAAATCTCGAGTTCGAATTTTTTGATGATTACAATACTTTCTCTTTGTATGCTTCGTATACGAGAAAGTAAAAAGCGGGAGTGGTCTCCCCTAAACATTCTTGTATTCTTCTACACATGTGGAGAAAAAATAAGCTGAAAGGCATTAAAGCGAACAAGCGTCCCAAACGCAGTGGAGGAGAAAAGCTTGGAAATAGGAAGCTTGGAGGCGAAAGACGTGGGTAGAAGCGGAGAGGAATAGCGCAAGTGTATCGCGCAATTACGCAATAACGGCCTCGCGTCACTGTGTGATGAGAAAAGAGAAATAGGCGATTTGAACATCTTTCTTTCTACCGATTGAAATGAAAATTGGGCAAAGATATACAATTGATGTTAGCAAGCCTCATACCAATTTTTATTTATCAACGCCGTAGGGTTTACCGAGTTATAATGTTTAGAAGTATGCGATTATACCGACCGACAGACTGTTAACCCTATGACGAATTTGCCCAAAATTGGGTACGGACCTACATTCCTAATGATAAAACTGTGCACCAAATTTTATCCATCTAGCTATTCAAGTTTTTGAGTTATAGTGTTCACATGAACTCGGATGGACAGACTTCCCGTAGATGGATTTTGTCCAAAATTTGAGAGAAACCTACAAATTATGTGTCAAGATCACATACGAAATTTCTTCCCCGTAGCTCAAACAGTTTTCGAGTTATCGTGTTCACAGACAGACATAATTCCAAAATTGTGTTTTTCGGACTCAAGGAGGTCTAAAACATGGAGATTCGTCAAAATCTAGAGTTCGAATTTTTTGACGGTTACAATACTTTCTCTTTGTATACTTCGTATGCGAGAAAGTAAAAACATGCGGAAAAATTTGGGATATTTTTAAAGAAACCTTTATATCGTCCTGAATATTCGTACTATTTTTACGAAAATGCATGTAAATATTGCGCACATCACACAAAAGAATTGATGAAAGTTGCTAACCATTATTAGCTTCCTGTGAAGCGGGGTGAGCGAAAATCCCTTTTCTACTTTATCAATTTCTGATCGGTCCCCTAGATGATCTAGTGACCGATTTAATTGTAATAATTGTGAATTAGAGCCTATTCTTTATAAGGTCGAAGTTCGAGGAAAATTCATCCAGCTTTTCGGAAGATATTCGAAATTTGATTCTGTATATGTTACCTAACTTTTCGATCAAGCACAAGCGAATGCATCCAGCTGCTTCACAGAAAGCTCATAATGCACATTTTTTAGAATATCTCCCGAAAAGCTATATGAATTTTCCTCGAACATCGACCGTATAAAGAATAGGTTTTAACTCACAATTTACATTGAAGTTCCGGTCACGAGGGCATTTAGGGGACCGACCAGAAATTGATGAACTCGAAAAGAGAATTTGACTCACCCCGTTAATAATGGTTTGCAACTTTCATCAATTCTTTTGTGTGATGCCCGCAATATTTACACGCATTTTCGTAAAAATAGCACGAATATTCGGGAAGATATGAAGATTTCTTTAAATTATTCCGCACGTTTTTTGCTTATAAGTTGCGGGGTTTTCCTCGAAATAATACGAAACTAAAAGATTGTTTGACAATATGCTAGAGAAGCATTGTATGAAAATGTTAAGGGAATACTTTGATAATCATAGAAGATATGAGCATTTGTAGAAAATAGATTTTTACTGCGCATGCGCGAAAGGTAGTATAATAGTTCTTTCCCAACTTCAAAGCCAGACATATAGGGCAACTTATATAAAATTTCCAGTTCCATACCAGAAAGATAACGGCATATTGGCCAGCGCTGTTTTATGTTAAATGCCATCTGCTGCTTTCAGATGGCATTTGCGTTCCTGTGTGGTTTTAAATGCTTATCATATACCTGAATTACCCTAAAAGTTTGGCCAGTTTTTTTGAGTCACCCTGTTTACAAATTGCTATACTAGTTCCTTATTCGTTCATAGATTTCTACAAATATTTGACTTTCATCTAAAGTGGTTGGCTTGCACTTTATGCAATAGGACATCTTTAGTTAAATTGTACCGAAAAATCTAAAATATCGATGCATAAAATGCACTCAAGACCTTACTTCTGAGAATAAATACGCTGGTAAATGATACATATGCAGCTCTATTTAAAACAAGTAGTCCGTGAGGGTTTTACCGGTTATGTACTGAAATCGTCGCTGCTCTCGTTACGTTTTGTCTATGCAAACTGTCGACATACTTCATGACGCAACTTCATTTTTACACAATATTACGAAGTCCAAAAACTTTTCTTCGGAAATCTCAAATGTCTTTCTTTTTTAAAAAAAAATATGAATTAACAATCACCTCGGTCAATAATAACCATCACAGCTCATTTTATTTTATCTTCACTCTTTCATTTTTATTAAATTAATAAAATTTCCACTTATAGCTTTAACGTGAAACTACAGATAATTATTTTACTGTTTACCTCGAATATTTAATATTTATGCTGCAAAAATTATACCTGTTTCAAATTGTTTAGTTCGCAGAAGTGACGCATTTATTAATTGATTTCCGAAATTCGATCCAGTCCAGGAAAACTGTAATTTAAATTTTGATGGCAAAAAAGAAAGATTAAGCTTTTTTGAAAACAGCACAAATATATGCTATCTTATACCAAATTTGGAATCAGTTTAATGTGTACGGGCAAAAAATTAATTTCATTTGATATTCAATTTGAAGCGATTTCTTATTCTATGACTTCAAAATTAATATTCTGAGATAAATTAAACTCCACTCAAACACGAATCAAAAAGAAAATTAAAGAGTCACAATGTTGTCGCAACATTATTTCACCCAACCTGTAAAATTTAATTAAAAACTACTGAATTCGTATGTGAGATTCTAAGACAGTGGATACCAAGTTTTTTTCATTCGAGCACCCCTCGATTGATCTTTTTATTTTTGAGTACCCCTTTCCACTGTATAACCTGTCAATCATCTCTCGGCACAAAAAAGATTTTTATTAAAAAAGCCAAGGCCTTGGTTTAGCTTGAGAGTCAAATGACTCTAATGAACTTTATGGGATTGATTTTTTCTTTACGTTTTATTCCACCTTGTAAAAATAGTATTAGTTCAACGTCAAAACAAATGAAAGCAGCATTGAAATAATTTAACATTAACTTATGATGAGAGCTAACAATGACTCAATTCCTAGATATTAATCTACTTCTTTCTTTTTCATATTTCGTGAATAGGCTTTTGGACTCCTACAATTTTCACTTTCACTTTTCATAAAACTTGGGAGAACGAAATTCTAGAATAATCTTATGTTCTGTTTTTCCCACCAATATTAGGATCACTTTCGCGTACCCTCTGGTACACAGCGTACCCCTAGGGGTACGGGTACAACAGGTTGGGAACCCCTGTTCTAAGACATTGGAAGGAGAGGATTCTTTATGCAAAATAGCCTTAACCGCGTCAAAATACATAATTTTTAGAATCGAAGAAAACCGACCGAGAGTGGAAATCTCAATTATGTTGTTTGCTTTGAGTAAAGGTTTGTAGGAACACTTTTCGGCGAATTATTTCGTCGCCACGATATAGCAAAATCAATAGATCGCTGAACAATTGGTCAGATGGAAAGGAGCGCATTAGAGAGACAAATGGAAAAATTCTTTGATGAGTCTCCAAGTGCAATTTTGTTATTTTGAAACCGATTCCAAACCGTCGTATATATTCATAGAAGGTCGAGTAACGGTCGTACACGTGAAAAAGTGGGAGCCGAAGATCGTTATGTCTCTTAATCTTCCGTAGAAGCAGAGTAAGAAAAGTCATTTGTATGCAATGGGACGCTTTCTGGACTACAGGACAAGACGTGTGGACATAAACTGCGAGAAATCGTTTTCATCATTATAGTTTGCATGCATGCACACATTTTTCACGTCCCTTTAACAGTAAGACGTCGCAGGGCGAGGAGAAACTGGGCTGATGATCACTTCAGTTGGCATAGAACGAAGTGACGTCAAGTTCTCTTCACAGACGAGCCACGATTTTGTTTAGAGACAGTTAATTGTCTTATCTCCGTAGCATGAGAAACAATCCCACTTTTGGCGCAAAAGATCCCAAAATCGAGACAGGGGGCTACTAGGTTAAGGAGTAATTTAGGTAGTTTGGACTCACAGATTGATGAGCACACCTGTATATCATCCAGAATTACAATTCGGTGAGCAGAAAGCTCAGGAAAGAGATTCTTCTTGAACCTCTTGTTTTACCATATGTTTGAGTTATCAGCGATACGTTCAATTTAATGAACGACAACGCTTTGTGTCACATGCATCGTCGTTTTAGAAGCTTTCTTTTGGATCAGGTTATTGAGCATATAGGGACATTTCTGAGATGCTCTAGGGAGACGTTTGTTGCTCGGTCAAGGACTTCTCGGACAATTTGAAAGTTAGAAACTGCCCTTATGAAGAAATGGGGGGGGGACGACGCTCTCCCGATCTTTATGGCTCCCTATTGGGGGCGGCAAACGCCACATAATTTATGGGATGACTTTGTAAATTCCAAGCCAAGCCGATGTCCCCCATTTTAGCTGTTTGGGGAAACCACGAACTCTAATGATATAGCATAAAATTCTAAGAAAAACAATTTATATAAATCTTTCAAATTGTGAAAACAATCTGTTTTTTGCTTCTATTTATTGAAACTTTTGAAATTTCCACAAGTACTTCAGACAGCCTTCTATCTGTTGAAGAGAAAAAAATTAACTTCGTACACCAAATTGCCATATGTTTGTGGGACTACATTATAGAATAATTCCTTCTGCTTTTTCTCAAAAGAGATAAATAAAACATATGTATTTCTTCAAAAAACTAAGTGAAACTTGAATTTTTTTTTAGCACTTGGTTAAAATTCTACAAATTTCCTTGAAAATATTTTATAATGAGTAATAAACAAAAGGAGTTACAAAGTCCTTTATTAAGCATTAATTAGCTGACACTAGTTAAAAAAGCATTTCTTAGTTTCTTTCAAAACAAAAACGAATTCAAAGATATATTTTTTTCATTTTTGTTCCTTAAAAACTTCAAATTTTACTTTACGGAACACGAAACTATTTCTGAAACTGAACATAATTAAAATATTTGGCCTTGGAAAACATTTTGCTTAATAACTTCCCAACATTAGAAAAAAATTATTTGCTTGTTAATTAAAAATACTCGGTTTTACGTAGTTCCAACGGGGGAACTAATTTTTGTTCCGTTTGAAATGTAGAAATATTTCAGTAAAAGTAGTCAAGTTAATTTCTTTTATACATTTGGTAAGAAAATCAGTCTTGTAGGAGAAATATAAAGAAGCTTTTTTATGCCCTAATTACAGATTGGAAATTCAGATATTTTTTACTTCATTTTCATTAATGCACAAAATTAAAGACATCCTAGATTTTAAAATTTCCTTCTATTAAATGTTCGCCTCTACTAATAATAAAGGAGAATGTGTGTGTGTGACTGTGTGTTGACTCTCTACAGGTCAGACAGCTGGAGCTAAAGCTACGAAATTTGGCACAAACATAATATGGAGGGTGGTAATGTTGCACCTTCGAGCCCTTTTTTGAAATTTTAATTGGAATTTTAATTAATTAAAAACTAAGTGAAATTTTGGCGTTTTTCCTTAATAACCTCCGACAATATTACAGCATAAAAATCCTTTTTACACCATCTGAAATTGCAAAAAAATTACCTTTCCAACGATATATCAATTAAGTTGCCGTACAATATTTTCTCGAATTTTAATAATTTTTTAAAAATATTTTTTGGTATAATTTACAACAATACTTTTCATTGCTTCAACGCAACTCAAACCGTTTTCATTGTTTAAACAAATATTTAATTACATATTTCTCTTTCATTGATGTAATCTGAGATAATATAATAATACATTTTGCTTTCATATTTTATTTCATCAAAATTTTTTTGAAATCTGTAAACCAAGCTCTCCGAGATATTGCTTTGTTTACATTAAGAAATATAAACTGAATTGTTATATTTGCTATGTTTTTATTCTTTTATCAGCATGTTTTTAATCCAGCTAACATGACGCTGACCATAAAATGAGCTGCGTCATTTTAATTTTGAAATCAAACGCATATTTTACAAAAGTAATAAGAAAATGAAGATAGCTGACAACATGGAATTAGAAGTTACATGACATGGTCAATTATTTGACTCCATTGGGAATATTTATGTAGACAATGAACAGAAGAGGTCCAAGGTCACTAATAGAACGTAGGTAAATATCTACCACAATCTGAAGTTTAAAATTACGTTGTTAAGAGAACTATGAATATAAAAATAGGCAAGATTCAATTGAAATCATATTTCCGGCGAAGAAGCTGGTCGCCGAAGGCGGATAGCCTTTTAATAAGAGAGCGAATTTATCTTAATGTTATTTTGAATAAGATTTCCTTTATGAGCTTCGAAGAATTACTTACACAGATTAATTATTTTTAATATCGAAAAATATTCAAATGTTATTTAAAAATGAATTATCGAATAAGAAAACATATTTTTGAATAGCTTTACGCAACTATCAAAACTAACTAACCAGAGAGTTGCTTTTAAAAAAGTTAAACAGAAACGGAGTACAGCAAACTCTCATTTCTACGAGCCTCGATTTAAATTCCAATTCCAAAATTCATCCAAAATAGTTTTCCTATCTTTTATCTTGCGTTTAATTATTTTACAACCATTGGAGTTCTTATGTTTGCATCATTACATATCGCCCAACTTATTATTATTATTTAGTTTATGATTTTAGTGTAACCTTTTCGAGAATGCATTAAAAAAACGATATATGCTCGAATTAATATCTGTATATAGCCTGTTTTCTTTCTTTCTAGCTTGCCTGAAAATCCTTATATGCTTTACGAAAGAGTAAAAATTACACAAAAATCACTTGATTTTATTAAACTGAAACTAAAACTTCACTCTCCCGAATTCGCAGAATATAAAGAAAAATCTTCAAAACCTGAAACTCTAGGTTTTATTTCCCAGAGTCAGAAAGAAAAGAAATTTTTGTCTGCCTATCTTGACTAAATAAAGACTAAAGGGTGGTGTCTGTGTGGGGCTTGTGGTGAGTGGGTGCTGTTTTCTTTCACGTATACCTATCCAACCGACAGAGAACTATCAAGGCTCTGAGTTCGAGGGTATACTACGACGGAAATGTCTGTCTGTGAACGCGATAACCTAAGCACCCAAGGAGCTAGATGGATAAAATTTGGAATAGAGTGGTTACACCAAAATTGTAAATCTGTATCAAATGTTGAGCGTCACAGGGAAAGCTGTCTTTCTATTGGCTGTCTTTATGCGAACACAATAACTCAGAAGGGAAACGCGATAGATATATGGCAGGCGAAGGCGCCCCTCTTCTCGGATCATGAGGCAAAAGCAGAACAGAACAAGAGTCCGCTTCTACATAGGTGGCATCCTTATGTGGCATCTTGTGTGCCAGTATTTCATCCTTCCCGTTAAGAAAAAGTGGCAATACTCTTTCAACTTAATAAGAGGAACAACAAATTTTACTTTTTAATTACCATGGCATAATACAATTAACAACAATTACTTGCACTATATGTCCTAGGACAAAATATAATAATCAACAATTTGTTCAAAGTACCTTCTGAATTGTTTGAATAATGTCAGATAATGAAGCCTTTGTGAACTATTTTTAATCAAATCCTAGTTAATGTGTATATAAGTAACAAGAGATGTAAGATGTTCTTTATTATTGAAATATATAATATTAGTTCAGTTTATAGGCAGGTTTTTTCTGCTTTATCTGTGCACCTACGAAGTCAATGATTCACGCTGACGAGCAAAATGAGGAAAAGAGGACAGTAAATGGATTAGTACGTATTCGAAACAAATTTCAATGTTAATTTTCCCTGGAAATTATTTGAATAGTTTTAAAGCAAGTCTAGAAAATTTGCATTCTAGAAATCCTTTCGAAAGTTCGAAAGAAAAAGATCAGAGTGAGAAACTGATTTTTTATTCTTTTCTCCAGTTTTTCACTTAAGTATCCATATTCAAAAAATATAATTACATGCTTTCTCAGTTTTCCCTTTCTCTTATTAGTTTTTCCTTTGTAGAAAAATAATATCTACATCCATTACATGATATATAAAATGGCAACATTTGATGAACTTTTCAAATGTTAAGCTCAATTTAACCTGTTTTAGTTCGTGAATGGTTCTTAATTTGATGCTTGAAGTATCACTAATTTCTTTTGTGAATGATGGATAATGATTATTTGTACAGAATATTTATCTGATTGAAGCTTCTTGAATATAGCACTTTTTTTAAAAAATGAACCTAGTTTAGAACTTGGGATAAAATTGATATTTTAATGAAACATTAACATTATTTGAGGAAATAACGGCACCTTTTGTAGTTTTATTTGGGGATCAAAAAGTTATTTCGGAATTTTGAAGGAGCTGGGTAAATAAATTTATTCCCACTCGTCATATTTCCATACCACACCAGCTTTAGGACGTTTGGTAGTCGATAAGATTTAACATACACCAGGTCAATGCACCTCGATCCAAGCGACACTAATCTCCAATCCTACGCTCACTAACCATAACAACTGCTTTGTCTGCTGCACTAAACTACTGATTGCAAAATCTCCAATAATTTCCAGAAAAAGTGTTGCTAAAATGTAACATAGTAGAGACTATCTCTTGATTCGAATCCTGCCTCAGACACAGAAATAAAATTTACAACAGAAAAATTAAATTACATTTATAAAAATTAAATTTATTACAGAAAAATTAATTTATTGCGTTGTTCAAACACAGAAATTAATTAACTTTTTCAAATTGGTCAGATGGTTGCAAAAATGTTATTCTATTAAGGTTATAGAAATAGATTTCCAAATTAAAGAATTATTTCCCGTATTGAGCTCCCCCCCCCCCATGTCTGGTTTGAACGTGAGCTCTGGAAAATGTAGAAAAATAAAAGTTTCTATTCCAAGCGAAATGAAAGCGACGAACCGGTCACAAAACTGTTTCCTCAAAGCACTAGTTTTTATCAAGGAAACAAGAAAAATTTATACTATCAAAAAAACGTGTCTACTGGAATTTCAGACGATTTCGATTTACCTCCAAACTTAACTGTAAAGAATATCGATTTAAGCTTAAATTCGAATCTAAAGCGGCTGCCGGAAATCTTAGTATGATGATGGACTTTTGGAGCAAGCCTGCAGAAGTGTATAATAAAAGTAGTAAAAGAAATTATGAAAATTTGCAGCTTTGTCCCTCACGGGAATCACAAAAGCATTTCAGAAAGGACTTTTGAAAGCATTCAGTGTGATTTCTTCTTGCCAAAACGGTTAAATTTCAGTAGAATTCTTGCAGTCGACATTTTAACAATCGGACAACAGTTTCTTTTTTAAGAAAACCTTATTTGCAGTTTATAAAGAGATAATTTTCAGAAACACAGATTGCGGTCACTTAGATGGCAGGACATGTAATCAGTAAGTCCAGACATTAATCAGATCGGTAGTGCATTTAACATAGATATTTTTTAAATCTGTGACACTTAGTCTATTTTCATATTTGTGTATATTTCGTGATTTTTATATTTAAATCTGTATTATATAACTTCACATTTCTAATAATTAAATTATTTTGAGTAGAAATTATTATATTAATAGCCGATTATAGCATGATAGGGATATTTATGTAATCATTAATATTTATTATAACCTATTCGGTATCTAATCATACAGTGTCGTTCAAAATTATTAGAACTCTACAGAAAATTTTAGACATTATATTACAGTAAATTTATTTATTTATATATCAAATATATTAATTTTATTATTAATTCAATCGTACTCATTACTTCAAAGAACTCAAACTTTATTGCAAAATAAGTCAGAATTGGAACATTTTCACATAACTCTATGTGTTGTTCAAAATTATTCGAACGGTCAAAAACTTACAACGACAAAAACATTTTTAAAAAAATAAAATATCGGTGTTTAATGTTTATATGGGCCTTCTTTGGCCTCAATAACTGCTTTCCGTCTTTGATTCAGGTTATCAACCAGTTTCTGCGTTGTCTCCTGGTTGATACTGCGCCATTCATCGTTGATCGTCGTCTACAAAAATGATTTTTATTTCTTCTCTCTTCAAAGAGGAATTGCTGATTCAAAATTGACTATAAATTTTAGATGGGATTAAGGTCTGATCTTTGTGGTATAGTATCTAGTATCTATCTCTATTTTTTTGAGAAATAATCTTTGGAAATCGTTGTCGTGTGTTTTAGGTCATTCTCTCGTTGAAAGATATACCATCGACCCACGCTCAAATTTCTTATCGATTTCTTCAGATTCTGAAACATGCTATCGACGTACATACTCACAATCATTTCACCGTTGATCATTACAATTTCACCAACACCTTTAGAGCGCAACAACCCCCATACTATCAAATTTCCGCCTCAGTGTTTTACTCTGTGCAGGGTATTCAATATTTTAGGAGCCTCACTCGATCATACCCACAACCTTTTGCGTTTTACCATCCAAAACTATCATATTTGCCATATGACCATAAACCACTGTCCCTTCACTTCCACTGTCACTGTCCCTGTGAAACCTTCGAAATATGCTCTTTTGCAAAGGCCAAGCGCATTGACGTTCTGTTTTGAGGTGTCTTTTTCTTTAGATAAAGCTTATCAACACCGAGGTTTTGATTTTAAGGCAAACTGTTAGAGATGACACATTCAATTTGAAGTCTTTCACAATCTCTCTTGACTGTATACCGTTCTTTTCCAGTGCAAGACTTACATTCATAGTCTTCTCTTGTACTTGTTTTCGGTTTTCTGTCTCACCCTCTCTTGTTTTCGATGAATCCTGTCGTCTCATACTTTTTGCACAAATAGTACAACATCGACAATTTATACTTTTTTTGCTCGGTTTTCATATGATACCCCATCCTTTCGAGCTTCATTGTTGCGGTAAAGAAGCTCAAAAGAAATCTTTTAGCTCTTGAACATTACTCTTGGTTTGACTGCTTCATAGACCAAAAAAAATAAATTACCAAATAAATTAACTGCAAAAATCATTAAAAGTTATCAAAATAAAAACAAATCCAATTCGTACTCACTTGAACGTAGCCTTCGTCATCAGACGTTCGAATAATTTCGAACAGCTAGAATATACATTTAAAACAATAATTCTTTCTAAGTAGTGATATTTCATGAAATAACTAAAACTTACAAGCGTTTATGGAGGATGAAATAAGGTACTAAAAAATCAAAACAAAATAGCAAATTTTCAAGTTTTTAAAATTTTATAAGCAAAAGAGGAAATTTTAACAGTCCGTTCTAATAATTTTGAACAGCACTTATGTAAGTGGAGAATATACAATGCAATTTCAATTTGAACGAAAAATTCAGTAAAGTTTAAGTGTTTGAGTTTTTTTAATATTTTTAACCCAGGTTAAGATAAGTACGTAATCTGGTAATAAAAACATAAAATTAATAATAAAATTTTTAAAAAATAAAATTATTATATAAAAATAATAATTATATTGAAAAATTAAATTATTAGGATTTTATTCACGCGAGTTCTGAAATTTGCATTGTTAAACAGCGGTGCGTCACGCCGGCGTGAACGTGTAAAACAATATTTGCAGAATTTACGTATTCATGCACATACGTGCCAACTAAAGATACGATAAAGCTCTGTCAGCTCAACTCATGAAGGCGAATGGATGTGTCTAAACGATTTGTCGGATAAGTGACACGTACTCAATATTCCCCATAAAGATCAAACTATGTAAGGCAATATCGATAATATGCTATAAAAATCTTTTCAGTAAGTTTCGCATTGTTCTTTCGGGATAATCCCATCATCCGACTAAAAACAAATTAGATTATGCTTTCTTTGAAACAGTCGCGCCCTATATTTTATTTAAAAGGCTTACTGATTTAGAAAACATTTAAAACTAACAAAATACTCTTTTTATCTTAAGCCAGTATCCTTTGAGAAAATCTTCTCAGTTGTGTATCCAAGATTTTTTTGTCGTTTTAAAGTTAAGTTGTAGAGTTCAAAGCGAAAAGTGCAGAATATGAATTTTTTTTTTTAGTCAGAATTCAAAAAATAGAGATATGTTAAACTACGCGAAATGCTGCAATTTTGAAAGAATTTTATAACATTCTAACTGAATAAGAGGTCTGGAAAATAATATTCTAATTTAAAAAGTTTAAATTTAGATGACGATGACCGATAGGATATTTCCACAAACAGTCGAATAGTTTTCTTTCATTTGCAAGAAAATACCAAGTATTGATTAAGTAGTTGTTGATCAGATAAATCCGACATTAATTCTGCATCCCCATTTCAGTAAATTCTTTTAATATCTAAGAGGACACCCCTAATTTCAAAATTGGAGATCCTGGTCATTAGAAATACAAGAAAGGCCTTATTCAGGAACTTTCTAGATAACTATTTGGAACCGAGTTCTTGTCTATGAGCGCTACAGTCTCTATTGAAGACCTCATGCAAGCAATAGATTGCTAATCTGAATTCATTTTAATTGCAGTGTTTGAGCGCAGTGAGGTTCAAGCTAAGCGTGTCCTCCCCCTGGCATTGAAGTTTCGAGAGGGCGTGCCGGCTCAGGTGTCGTCGGTCTCGTCATGAAACCTCAATGACGGCTACTCAAGATAGGCAAGAAAAATATACGACACGTCTCAAGAGAGGCCTCATTTAGTTTCAGAACTGGACGTTAACCTAAGTAAAACTAACCTGAAACTAATTCAAGCTAATCGTGAGCCTTTCCATTATATTAAATTCTTAATGATATTAATAATTTATTAATTAATATTAATAGCGTCAGTAAAAATTTCATTAGATTTTATTTTCAATTATTTAATTCATCAAGTTATATTTTATGTCATTTCATTCGAATAAAAAGTGCTATGGCAAATTGATGATGTGCACAACTTGAGGGAAGGAGCTAAATTATCGCATGTTGTATTCTTGAATTTGCCTTCGTTAAAATAACCATGATAAAGCGCTGCTATTCTTTGCACATAGCATCCAGTCGAACTCGTAATGTATGTATTATTCGTGAGAAAATTATAAATCATCCTCGAAGTCAAGATGATGGCACTACTACAAATGTGGAGCAGTAGATGAAGTGCCCGAAGTTTGTTAATATGTTGGAGCAAAGAAACATTGACAAGTACGCGAAAGAGGTGTTAATTATAGGAAGTTCTCTTCTAAGACATTCCAAATACACGGAGAATAGAGTATAGCTATGATGACAATCGCGATGCAAAAAGGCTTTTAAGTATAGGAAAGAGATGATTGGAAAGCATCTTTATCACAAAGGTGAAAAGATTGCATTCATATACGATGAGAGAATGGGAGATGGGAACAAATACAAGTCTATACTAGTCTGTTTTAGGTTCGATTCGACTGTGTGTCTTTATATTATTTTTTTAACTTATCCTTGATTATAGCAATGATAACGGGCTCACAAAATATATTTAATATCGAGTATGATTGTAGTATTTTTCTAAAATATACTTAAAAATATTTTTAAAATTTATTAAAATTACAGAAAATTTGTACGGAAATATAAATGATGTCACTAGAAAGCTAATTTTTGTGAATTTTAAAGAAAGTGGTGTAAAATACTTTCTGTTTAATAAAATTCTTCGAAATTATTGAGGGAAGACATTGCAATTTCGATTCATTTTCAAAACGTATTTCCAAACAAAAAGGTTTTGATTCGTTTAAGAAATGCTTATTTGGCGTTGAAATATCAGATTTAACCAATTAAAAATACAAAGACTGAAACTTACGCAATACCTTAATTTTGAAATGACTTCACAGTTAAAATGTCCGATGAAATCAACTAAGTCAATACGTGTGAAGGTAGACAACGAAAAATATAAACTTTCATCATACGTTTGCAGTGATTGAAAATAATATGCCTTCTCGATGACAACATATTTTCCAAGCAATATCATGCTTGCTCGGGATAAAAATTACATTATATCGTCACTGTTTTATCAAAATGCCGTATGTCAAAAACCATACACATCAATATAAGGAAATTTTAATGTAACAGCTGGAGCCACTAGCGATATATGGAATTTTGTGACAAAATACAACGATTTCAGAGCGATTTTGCTAACCTATGCAAATGTTGCGCATCAATAAAATGTTTTGAAAAATTTGACATACTGCATTTTCACATAGCAGTGATGATATTATGTTTCACTGATAAAAAGCCCAAGAAATTGCTGTACAGTACCATATCAATGCATTCTTTAAATAAAGTATAGAAATGCAAAAAAATAAATTAACGGCTTTTTAAAATGGAGTAATAATTTGTAGCATGCTCAATTTGCCATATTATTGTATTGAAATTACAACTGATCTTGATCTTAAATTTATTTTGTCTTGTAATATTTTCTGTCTAAAATGCTCTCTAATTCTACTTTAATAAAGC
>BGPR01000026.1:2898385-2926448 GCA_013235015.1 Araneus ventricosus | reverse complement strand
AAATCGATTCCTATTTTAATAGTAGTACAGTAGAGTCTCGATAATTCGAGGTGGATGAGACCGGGCCCACCTCGAACTATCGAAAACTCGAATTATCGAAATCATAAAATTTAATAAATAAATAAACGGAAATCAAAGCAATTTTTAAATTTCAGTGTAGTATATTCAAATGAAAAATGTACTTACATATTATTACATTACTGCTGATAGAAACAGGTTAATTATATCTTAAAATAATTGTCGATTGTTTTTTGTTTCAACACACTGCTCCTATATATCGGTCTTTTATATATATCCCGTTTTCTTTGGGAGGGGGTATTTCTGCAAGCGGCTTCGGGGTGCGCAGTGTACATATGACCCGTCGAACAACAATGAAAACCAGATGCAGTAATTCTTTCACGTGTTGTGCATGTATTGGTCATTATTTGGGAGCTAAACTGATTTTTTCACTAACTCAAATTTATGGAAAACTCTAACAATCGAGACTCTACTGCACTCGTGTTGGCCTGGGACAGAATTTCGGTTTCGGGTGACCACACGCTCAAGATCAGATACCATCAAAAATCGCCGTTTGGTGGGCCTGCTGCGAGTGACAGTTGACTTCTTGGGTAAGTAAGTGAATCTTCGTCTTCTAACCGTCGTTCAAAAGTTACTTGCCCTCGCAGTGTCTTGGCATATGAGGAGAACAGAGCCAAACTTCGACAAGAATAGCTGAAAAGAGTCACCAATCACCTCGTCTGCAAGCAAAAAATAATGCGTAGGATATATTCGTAGGATAGTGAAATTCATCAGTGAAAACAGAGATCTCTTTCGACCTCCCTAGCTTTCAACTTTCCAGCGAGCTCAACCAACAAGCTCCAAATGACCAGACCTCCCCACCCCATCCTAAAAAAAAAGAAAAATAACAATCAAAGCCTCCTTCTACAAAACTTGCGTGAAACATGTTTAAGATTGTGTCTCCAGTGAGCAACCATCACGTGCCTCTAAAATCTAGTGCTTTGCGTTCAACAAGAGAGAAAAGAACACTAACACGCAACTGTAATTGAACAATTGTAAAGAACACTAATACGCATATTGTAAACTTCTATACTGTATATGGTGTAAATATATGGGGGGGTCTTAAATAAAGTTCCCGCGTCTTGCCCATCAAACAATTCAGTGACCGGAATGGTCACGGCGGATACGGGGATAAGAGACGGCGCTCTATTCTGTATCCAATAACTCTGATGATGTTTAAAAATGGGATGTACTCTAACAAATTAAATACAAAATTAAGAGAAAAATTATAACGTGAAGACGTAATTTTATAACGCTTCAGTGCATAATTTAAACCAGAAGAAGTGCTCTCCTCTCGCCTTTTTGATAAATATCCAAAGTATGCGCGTTTTATGTTTAACCAAGTCCTACAGTAAAGAGAATCCTATATGCATTTTGGAATGTTACTTATTTCCTTCGACAGATGCAGCCCGAAATCTAACGAGGATCTAATATTTCCGTGCAGCGATCACTTACTAAAATTCATCTCTCCAGCTTGTTGCGTGTTTGACCTATCGAGTACATATGCACCAATACTGACAGACGGTCGATTTCTCGAAGAAATCGATGCTACATTTCAAACTAACTGATCTACAATTCTGGTGATAAAGTCTTATGCCAAATTTCCTGCATCTAGCTAGCCTCTGGCGTTTTTGAGTTATCGTTTCATATACACCGACGAACAGACAAACTTCTCTTTAACAGATTTCGTCCAGATTTTTTTTCTGTTAAAAAAAATCTAAATTATTCTAATTTAGCGTTATCACTATCGCGTACCCACGGATTTACGAAATTCAAAAAATATTCTTTTCAAACTCAAGGAGGTCTAAAACTTGGATATTCATCAAAATCTCGAAGGTGGAATTTTTTTGATGATTCAGTTCTTCCTTATACTTGTTACACAAGAAAGTACAACAGCGTCTTTACAGTAAACTGCTTAGAATAGATAAATTCAAATCAGTCATTCGACTTTGTAACGTAACGTTATACTCACGCCGGCATTTCGCATTTATTTGATAAAACACCAACCAAAACCACCTACGCATTCGCATCCAGAAAAAGCCTCACGTGACCTTTTAAAACCATTTTATTACGTTCTATTACTACCTCGCTGTTACGCACCCCAAACGCCAGAAATATTACCCCGATTTTTTGAACTCAGGTATTCATTTCCGCGGAAAGGGACCTCCCCGTTGACAAATGGCCGGAGAAACAACAGGTGATCTCCGGACCCGGGTTTATGTGGAAAGCCAGTGAAATAAGACCGCTAATCACGCATCTGGGATAGCGAGGATCCTAAATAAGAATAGCAGATTACCGTATATATATAAAGAGCCTCTAATGTTACAGGTCATATCCCTCGGTGCAGTTTCGGTGACAAATCTCCGAGTAATACCTAACGATTAGCTTCTCCGGAAATAGTTGTTCTCATGCGCAGGGATAATATTTAGGCATTTGGTTTTTAAATCATTTAGTTTCAGTTGGTTTGTGGATCATTGATACAAGTGTCAGCATTTTAAACATTCAGAAAGAATCTCATATTTAAATACTTTCAGAAGCTGCCAAATTTTAAAGGGTAATTCAGGTTTTTGAACACAGCAAAAATTAATTAATCAAAATGTTTGTAAATATCAAAAATTAAATTGATTAGTTAATGGGTTTTGAACAGGAAAAAATTAATTAATTAAAAAGTTCATGATTGCGTCATAACGATCATTGGGTAATGATTTTTAAGTTGCTATTATAGCCATTTTAAATTCATGGTATTGTGTCTAAGGGCATGTTTATATTTACTCTATAAAACAAGAAGTCGACCTTGATCACATTTTATGTCAAGTTTTTTCAAACGCACTACACCGGGTTTATTTTAAATCCTACGTGTATGTGTTAGATATCATTCTTTTTAGAAATTATAAAAATTCAATATAATATTATTGGAATCTCAAAATTGCATTGCGTTTTAAATCATAATTTAATACATTTCATTATGAACAGTTTTTAATAAAATACTTTTATCTATGTACTAAACAGCAGGTTCTTTTTTATTTTAATTATGTCCTACCTTTTAATCTTGTGTTTTCCGAAACTCCTTACCAGATGGCGCCACTCATATGGAATCCAAATTTAATAATACAGTCGACTAACCGGTAATTAAGTTCTGAAAATATCAAAATAATGTGTTGTCATCGAGAACACGTAAGTGTACAAAATTTCAAAACTCTAGCACATTAGTAAATGAATTAAAAGGCAACTGCAAAATTCCATCTTTACAAACATTGGACAAGTCAAGTTAATAAATGTGTTTACAAATACCACCGAATTAATTGCTTTTGATTTCATTTCTTTCTTTCGCTCGCGTAAATTTTTTAGCTGTTGGCGTTGCTGTTTTAAAAATTAAATCACCATTAAGAGATATAATTAAATAAGCTTACTCCTCAAAATTGAGCCAGCAAGGAGTGAAGCCCCCTCAAGTAGAAAAAAAATTTCATGGATTTTGAAAACGTAAAATTGTGGCAAAATTGGCGTCAAACTCAAAGTGCCACTGCTCGATCAGATACATTGTCGTGTGATATATGGCACCATTCTTTTTGATGGAATTAAATTGTTATTGTGATTAGTTACATTCAAAATACCGTGTCCTTCTTAAAGTGAATAAATTCAGCTTTCGTTATATTCCTTTTTATGAATCTAAAAATCTGCAGACAGCCTCAACGGAAATATTTGTAACAGTTTTAACAACCAACAAGTGGAAACTTCCTGATTTTCAGAACCTTTTATTAACCAACCGTAGAATTTGTGACAAAAGCAGAAAAACAATAAAATTGATGAGACGGTAAAACGGATGCTGCTTTCGTTTATTTGTGGCAAGACAGAAAAGCGAATAAAACCGAAATACGTAAGATTGTATTTATTCTTGCACAATGCTTTTGGTTTTCCTAACATCTCAAAATTCCAACCATAGTTATCATTAACTTGCCTGTTTAATCAAACAAAAGATTCTGTTGCATAGTATTAGACAATGGAGCACCCGTAAGTCTAAGTACAATATCAGAAATCCAAACAACGACTCTTTTAAAAGCAGTAAGAGGTTATGTTATCAACCGCAGGCTTGAAACAATGCATTTCTCTCAGAATTTTACATGGCAATTAATATTTTATCGAAATTTTCCTCGAAACTCTACTTTCATGAATTGCTCTGCATAAAATCAGTGCGTAAGAATAAAATATCTATAGATATGATTTGTCGTAAGATACTCTTTTATAAAGAAAAATAAAAGATTTCTAACATAGTTTTAAAAAAGACTGCGTGTGAAAATAGTTTAAATAGATTAATGCTTCGCTTTGAAGCTACACGAGGACTATTTTGAGATGGTCTCTTAATTTTGAATCGTAATGAAATGGCGAGGAAAACAACTGAACAGGCACCTCTCTCTCCAAACTTTCGCATCACACCAGCGGAAGGGCGTTCGGATCTCAAATGGATTTTACGTGCAGCAGGCCCTTGTATATGGGGGATATTCTGTGGAATCAGGTCTCGAAACCACGAGCTTCCGATCCTGTCGAGATGCTGCGGCCCGTGGCCCCGCGTAAAGAGCATTTAAAAGAATTTATTTTCATGAATAGAGCTTTTTATTTTCCATGTCAAACATTTATTTACCATTTTAGTCTATTCCAGACAAAATGCTTTCCTGCAAAAAAAAAATCCAACCTAAGCTAGATAAACTTTGTGATTCAATGGCAATTATCAGGCAAGAATTTTATATCACCCCTTTTTTTCTTTCTCTGCTTTAAAAAAATTATAAATGTCTGAATTTGCATAATTCTAGAAAGTTCGCCATTCAGCAGTAAGATATCTTGCTTTATTTATGAAAAATTGTTTTATATTGTGAAATATCGCCTGCTGAAAAAACGCAGTGTGAACTGTTTCCCTGCAGATAAGTTGAAGCCTTTCAGTTTGAATTATAATGAATAATTATAATGAAAAAACTCAATTATTTTTGCTATTAGGAGCTGTCACTTATCAGAATTATTAGAATGTTAAAGAAATCATTATACCTTTATTTAATCTCTTAATATACTTTTCTTTAATCTCTGAATATACCCTTCTCTATCTCTTTATACTTTCTTTAATCACTTAAGCTATTTCAAGACAAATTGTTTTGGCTTTCTGTAAAGGGCTTTCTTTTCCAAATACCGTCAGCTTTGCGAAAGCTTGTTTGATAGTTTAGAAAATCTCTGTGGTTAATACCCGGAATTTAAATCGTTATTCGTCCATCTCTTTTCTTAAATGTTATCATTTTCAGTAAACTTCTCTGACATGATTGATTAAACAAAGAAAATGAGTTAATTTATTATTCGCTCATAGGTCAAAAAAGGTATTCATTGTGCCAAACTTCAAAAAATACGCAGCTTCAAATCATGTCCTCTAATGTAAGATATATTTATATAGTATATACATTTATATATAGCGTTGAACCACTGTTGAATTATGTGCTGAATGTACTTCAAAGACGGAATATACCCTTTTCTATCTGAGTTGTTACATGTCTTCTAAAAAATTGACTAAAAATTTTCAAATAAAATCAACTGTGATTTGGTAATTAAATAACGAAACCAAATAATGCAAATGCGAAGAAAAAAAAGCAGTCATAGACCTTATATCTTCATTAGATGTCGCAAAAATTCTGAATATGATAAAAAAAACCAATAACAAATATCAGCAGCAAGTTAAAGTTCAGGAAGTAACTCGCAATCGAAAATTAGCCGCTCTCGCCGCCATCCAGGCGGGTTCGCGGCCAACACCCATTTTGCTCAGCACTGTCCTGCCACCTCGCTGCTCTCAGCCACTACTTTTTTTCAGTTTCAAATACAGCATGAATATCAATGGAACAGACCATAAAACAATAGCACATTTCATATTTTTGTAGACAACAGATTCCTTTAAAGATCTTTGAATAAAGCTCATCTAGTTGTAATGTTTTGTATAACTTTTTCTCGAATTTCGGCATCAAAGTCTTCAGGTCCATAAATACAGAATGATATCGTCCTAAATAAACAGTTTCCATCACCTACAACAGGTATTTTACAATATTTTTGACAAGCCAAACATATAGACAATGAACGGTGGAGAAGTGTTTTTTCGATTTCGTAGGGTGGTAGGAGGCAGGCGACCCTTCATTGTAAATCTAGACGTCGTAAGCTTTCATATAAAATAAAAATTGTCGAAATCCGTCTGTTGGTTGTTGCTGGCGACTGTCTAAAGAACTGTCTATTTCCCCATAGAGAATGTGCAGTGGAAAAGTGATTTTTCGATTTCGTTCGAAAATGGGGGGGGGCAGGCGACCTTTGGTGACAAATCTAGATGTCATAAGCTTTGACATGAAAAAAAAATATCGTAATCTGTCGAGTGGTTAGGACTGGCGAACTGTCTGTAGGTTTTACCATACGGGTAAACCTTGTAGAAATCCCCCAGCCCTAACTACCAGACCGATTTCGACAATTTTTATTTCATATGGAAGGCTCCCACCATCCCCTATTTTCGAACGAAATCGAAAAAACGTTTCTCCAAAATGTTTTCAATTTCGTTCGAAAAGGAGGGGGCCAGGCGACCCTTGATGACATATCTATACGTCGTGAGCTTCCAGATGAAAAAAAAAATGTCGAAATCGGTCGAGTGGTTGAGGCTGGCGGACTCGGTGAATGTTTTTTACCACATTATTTTAAATGTATAGATACTTTCATGACACAAAATTTATCAGTCCTTATTTAAATCCTATCAAAGAACCCATCCTATCGAAGCTACACGATTTAAATCCGATCCTTTCAAAACTGCTTGCAATTCATAGCTACCTAACCATTCAGAGTATTATTGTGATTTAAAATTTGTTGGGTGCTCTTCTATTTTCATCTTTTGTCCAGTCAGATCGTTAATTGGATTCGTTTTGAAAGGTATGAAATCCTTCGTAAGAAAAGATGCAATAAACTAATCTAGGTTTCTCGATATTTAAATGAATTCATGATTTCTTAGGAATTAACTTTACATTTACTTAAAAAGGTAGCCAAGCGATAGATAAAGTGAATTAAATTTCCAATGCAATTATTCAATAAAACGGATGTTTTATTTCTTTCTAAAATAAAGGTAATGTTTAACTAACGTTCCACTTTGGAAGCTACACGAAGGCCATCTTAGGAAGAAACTCGTACTTCTCAACTTTGGTCAGACGACGATGATGATGATGACAATGAGCAGACATCTCCTCTCCAAATTTGCACACCACAGTATCGGAATAACGCTTTCCTCCGACGGATATGCCGTGCACAAGCTTGCGCACTAGGTGTATATTAGATGAAGTCGGGACTTTAAACCTCGACCTTCAGCCATAAAGCTGTCACCAGGCCATCCCTGCCCGATGTATTTGTTAATTTCTCCCACTTCAATTAGGTTTTATGAATTAAAATTAGACACGTATAACTCACATCGGAACAAAAAAAAAAATTATTTTTGGGTATTGCTGTAAATAATTAATTATATTATTACAACCCTGGCAGACCACTTAAACTTTTTTCCTTGCTTTATTTTAGGGGGAAATTTTATTGTCCCGTTCAAGTCCTAAAAAATTGCATTTAGCAAAGGACTAGAAAATAAATGTTCGAAGTTTAGTAATTCGAACGTTTTTAACTCGGATTTATAGGTAAATTGAATTTCTTCTTCGGTCCCTTGAATTTCTTATTGATCAAAAAAATATCATTTTAAATTCGAATTGGTTTTGGTTCATTCGAAATCGAAACTAAAAACTTCAAAAAAATGTTTTTATTTTTGAATTGTTATCGTTAGTTAAATATGTCCGTTCCTCGTGTCCCCAACGATTGTCAGTGAAGAATTATTTAAGGCCCTGAATTCTCTAAATCACTTTACTGCTGTGCGATGCAAAAAGCAAACAAAAACTGTCACTTAAAAAAAACATTTGAAGACGTAGAATGTATGTATACCTGAATAGAATAGAATAAATGTACTGATTATTTTGAAGATTTATTACAGTTATTGTTCCCGACGTGTACATTGTTAATTAAAATTACTTAA
This sequence comes from Araneus ventricosus, assembly GCA_013235015.1. Taxonomy (NCBI): domain Eukaryota; kingdom Metazoa; phylum Arthropoda; class Arachnida; order Araneae; family Araneidae; genus Araneus; species Araneus ventricosus. Next base: position 2,918,332 of record BGPR01000026.1, on the reverse strand, counting down.
TTGTTCATTGGAGTCATTGTTTTTAAGATTATTGAAAATTTAATTATAGTTTTCACTACTTTATGAAAATTATTTGCTGTTTATTTGTTAATTACGTATTATTTATTAAAACAGTTAAATATTACAAATAAATTTTAACAGCCATTTTCAAGTTTTTAAATTGTCGTTTTCTCTTGCTGTACTAATTTATGGACCCATTTTTTCAGTTATTCTAATTCTTGAATAAGTAATATTTTTATGGTGATCCCTTCGAATAAGCCAAATTGCACAATAATTAATAAAAGGAAATATTGATTTGGATAAGTACAAGAAATTTATTTGTGAATAGCCATTTAGCACACTTTTTGAAATGCTTAAATTTGAAATGATTTTTTGCAGATATCGAATACTGTAAAAGAATAATACTTTAAGTATTCTTCTTAAATTCAGATATTTAATACTGTACAAGAAGTAACTTGTGTTGTCAGTGACAACACAAGTTGACAGTATGTAGAAAACTAGAAATTACCGCTTCACGGATGAATGACGTAATAAGAGATTCGATGAAATCCAACAACTATCTCCTTAAAAACAAAATTTAATTTCTTAGAATATCGATTACAGTTGTTAAAAACTAAAATACAGGATGGCCATAAATTATTGGACCCATTTCAAAAATTAATAAAAAAAACTAATAATGTTACAACTGCTTTTTCTAATGAGAGAACAAATAAAAAATGATTTTCTTCAGATAGGTGGCGTACCATTACGGCATTCTGAATTTGCTACAGAGAGAGATTTCCATACGCAATTGCTACTGATCAGCAGCCGATGCGAGGTTTCTGATTTCCTTTTCCAGTTTTTACTGAATATCTCGAAAACTATTCAGTTTTAGAATTACAATTGATTTAACAGATTAACGAATGTAAAATTCCCTACAAATGCATGCTTTTATTTTTCTTCTAGTTTTAATATTTTCGCGGATTATGGTTCTCAAAAATGGGAGGTGTCCAATAATTTCCGACCACCTAAACCGCCAACGGCGCGTTACCTGTTTCAAAAAATCTTTTTAAGATGCGCTCTCATTTAAAAAAAGAACATTATTAGTTTTGTTCTAACATTATTAGTTTTTTATTAATTTTTGAAATAGGTCCAATAATTTATGACCTCCCTGTATGTTCAAATATATCAAATTACTTTAAAAATACAATTTGACTATTTAACTGAGTTCAATTATACAGCGCATAGCTTTTCCTCGAACCATCAACATGATCAACCAATGACTCTAGTATGGTTCAGATTTCAAGTTCAGCCTCAACCGACAGTTTAAAAATCCTGGTCTATAAACATATAATGATTATGTTACATTTTAAAAACTCATTTCAGTTTGAAGCAAACAGGTGCAAGTCATTATAATAAAAATTAATCTTTTCTAGGCAAGTTGAGCATAACTTACTTTCCTGTTAGTAACCAAATAATAAGGGCAACTCTTTCTGGGGGGAGGTAAAGCCATCTAAACTCCCTCGAAGTTGTCTTACGTTCTAAACAATGTTTCACCTTCTCAATATTAACGAAACGTCGGAAGAAAATTCAACGAAGCAAACGGCTCAAAAGTCATGAACAGAATCATTTACCAATTTTATTGTTACTATTACGCCATACGCAGATGGCTTTGATATAGGGAATGGGATAATATTATAAAGATAGTTAAAACGACGAAATCATAAAGTGAAAGTCACATTCAGCTCTCTAAAATTCATCACGCGTCAATGCAAGACCTGTATATTTTTATATTTGATTTCCGAAAGTAATTATTATTTAACCTGCTATACTTTTATCTATTTCCTCAATACCGTTAGTCATTCTTCCGTTACTGTTAATTTGAAGAAGTCTGATCGAGAGATTTTGCAATAGCTTTAAAGGAATTGCTTTTTTTGTTTCTTTCTTAGATTAACTTAGTTTTTAACTAGGGCTACTGGGAAGGCAATTTGAATTTTTGAATCGATGCCATTTGATCTGCCCCCGTAAAGAATATTGTCACGGATAAAACAAATTCTAATGAGAGACCTCCTATGAATGTTTGTGTTTTATTCAACATCATCTTGTTATATTCATATCATCATTTTATTGCATATAATGACTTTGCGACATATATTCCATCTCTATTTTTTTAGTTAGTTTAAAGCATGCATTCATTATTTGTAAGAATTACCAAATAAATTTATTAAAAATGGTTTTTCAGAACTCTTTTTAATAGTGTAGTAAAAAGTAGAATTTTTTTATTTTGAATTATTTTATACTTTTTATTTTTTAATTCATTATTATAAATATTATTGATTCTTGATATCAATTTTTTTCAAATTCAGTTAGGTGACGCCTCTGCTATAAAATCAAAATTTAATTAAATTAATCTATTAAATTTTATTAAGTTCTGAAAATACTAAAACCATCGAGAATACACAAGTGTATAAAATTTTAAGTTCTATTCTTCCTTAAGCTCTATTAAATCAGTTTCTAATTTATTTCCAAAAAAGATTGAAAAATATAATGGTGAATTTGGACTTAAATTATTCTGCTTATTACATATATTGCACTCATTTCAAGTTATCACAAACTTAGTTATAAACTTAACAATTCGAAATTCCCGTTTTGCACTAAATAGCAAAGGAAACGAATAAAATACTCTGACCGTTGATAGTAAGAAGAGACTTCAATAATACACTATTGTAACGTTTCCTTCCCGCGAGCACAATTCCCATGAGAAAAGAGTGCCGTCCCTTTTGATATTGGCGATAAACAGCAGGACAGTTGCATCTGGACATCGCTAACGAGACGAGTGTAAGAGAAAGGACTTCACACAGAGGGCCGCCACAATGCCGAGGAATCCATAACTGTCAGCGAGCACATTAGCGGTACCCTTTGGTGTCATCCCTGAATAGGCCGGTGGTGGCGAAAACTCAAGAACCTTCCCATAATCGGGGTTGACGACTAGGAAGGTGAGCTGTTGGTCAACGAGAGTACCATTATCCAATGTAGGAAAGGGTAGGCGGAGCTCCACCCCCTGAAGGGATGAATAAAAACTGAATGTTCGAGGGAAGTACGGCGGAGAGAAACGGATTAGGAGTCTCGAACTAGGTTTCAGGCTCCGGAGGACCGAAGAGAGCTGTGTGATCAGCGGATTGAAAGTCCCGACTGAATTCGGACTTTGGTAGGCAACCCCGAGGAATTGGCATCCCCGAACTCTCGGCTCATGAACTTGCGAACACTCCTGGTAGTCTCGTGGTTCGGAATCACATTGATAGGTGGAAGCTAACCATCCTGTGAATACAATTCTTTAGGGACTAATTGCCATGGAACTTTGACGTTCTAGAACTATGATGTTATTGATTACTTTGTAAATAATCATATTTAATCAAGACTTCTCTGCGAGAAGTGTCTATTAATTATTGCAGTATTAATAAAAGTACTTAGGCCAACCTAAGCTTGAATTTATTTGGTCACACCTAGGCCAAGACATTACACTATCGTGTTTTTTCAATCGAAACTATTTGGTATTAGAGTATCATAGCAAGGAAAATTCCATTCTTTCAAAACTTAAGCAGAAACGAATAAAATATTGTCACTTTAATTTACAAACATACAGAACAATTGAATACACACGAAGTAAGTAAATAACCAAAATAACAACCTAATTATAATTTCTAATAAACATCCTGCCACCATGATTTGAGCAGGCGAATTACTTCCAGAAAGGAAGCAGTGCTAACGCATTACCTTCTGTAGCGGTCCCCAGCATTCATAACTAATATTTAAGTAAGAAACTTTTTCTGTCTCGCTGGGACATCTTGAGCCTCCACATCAATTCCTGTAAGCCAAACTCCGGACTTTTTTCACGCTCGGGACTTCCTAAAAGACAATTTTAATCGAAGTAGCTCTTCTTTTATTTACCGGACTAGAATTACGCTCGAGACTGCCGGAAGTTACTTTAGGAGGATGAAAATATCGCGAGTATCATGAAGCTCTAAGACTGAAGAAAATGGATTGAGAAAATGGCCGTGGCTCTTTATCGTCATAGATATCTAAGAGTGCCATAAAATATCCTTAGTATATTAAATTAAAAATTAATAAAATACAATAGATTTGCGAACGGTTGATTAATATTTTACATTTTACAGCAAAAACCAGTGCGAATCCTTTGTAATCGATCGAACTGTATTCTTATGTTTATTTTACGCTATTTAATACGTGATTTTTTTCATATCCTTTCGAGCCTTTCGAATATCACACCCAGAATTAAGTATGCCAGCTTATGGATTAAGGTTGAATTTACTGATTTTCCTCAAGGCATTGAGTAGAGAAGAGATTAATGCGAAACAATAATAATAATTTTAAACAGACTTTTCTTCGTGATGAAAGCAGAAAATAATTGGTAAAAATAAATCAAATAGCACAAAACAAGTACAGCAGAACCCCGGTAATCCGAACTGATTGGGGCTGACCTCTGTTCGGATTCCGGGGAATGCGGATTGTCCGGGAAATTCAATAAAATACTCTTAATGTACCAAATGCAGTAGAGTATTGACTCTGGCTGCTCTGTGAAGGCGTACGGAAAGAGCACGCGGCCATTCGCACGGTATAGTGACAAACAAGTTGAGAGTAAGAAGAAGACATATGAGTTTCTTTCTACTAATTAAGGCGCTGTGTTTATTCTTAAAGACCAATTCGAATACTTCTTTTAAGTTAGGAAGAAACCTGAGCTTTGTTTCTTACTCGTAATTCTTATTTTTCCTTCATTTTCCAGTGAAAAGTTTTCAGAAAATTGAAAAAGGTTGTTCGAATTATCCGAAATTTCGGATTCCTGGAGTTCGGATTCTCGGGGTCTACTGTAATAACAAAAAAAATGCGAAGACGCAGACAGAAAAATACAGAAGAAGTAATACCCTGTAAATTAACGGAGGATAGGCTCGATTTTAAGTTCGATTAGACTAAAATTTACCAAGTTATGAAGCTTTGAATTTCATCATCTTAGGCCAATCAACGACAACCGATTTCTCGAGGCGTCTGTTGGTTGGCGGATTACTGATAGAGTCTTTATGAACTGATGAACATTGGCCAATGGATTAATTTCCTGTGAAAACAATGTTAAGAAAAAATTTTGTCTACAAAAAGCGTTTATTTTTTTATAAAAAAAGAAAAAGCCGAAAACCGGTTATTTTGAGCTGTTGTAACCGCCAGGTTAAACCGGAGGTGCAAAAAACCTGAATAACTGAAACTCGGCTATTTTCGCAATAACCGTCATCCCTATAGCATGATCCTGGTTATTTAACCCTTTCTAAGGCCGTGGCAAGAATTCTTGCCACCAAATCCATGGATTTTTAAATGTAATTTTTAGGGTTGGCGTAAGTTCTCGCCAAATTTCTCGATGGAACAAAAGCCTAGATGTCCCCATTCCTTATCTCAAACCACAACGAAGTGGCTTGACTTGGTAATTAATTATTAATTAACAAAAATTAATGCATCCAATAAGCTAAATGAATTTATTTTCTTAAATTAATCTCACTCCCAAAATTATTTTATTATGCCACTAATAGAAACCAGCGGGAGTGGTCTCCCCTAAACTTTCTCCTATACTTTCTAAGTGGAGATTCGTCAAAATCTCGAGTTCCATTTTTTTTTTTTTTTTGACGATTACAATACTTTCTCTTTGTATACGAGAAAGTGAAACAAACCTGAAATCAAATATCTATTGCCACGTTTCAAAAAAATATTACTTTGAAGCAGGTGCGATAAAATAGGCAATGCAATAAATACTAAAGTGAAAATTCTGCTTTGGAATTAAATTCCCAAGAAAACAATTTATACTACCACAACCGTAACAACTGCAAAAGCGCGTAAATAAAAGATTTGCTGAAAAAATGAGATCGGATTGCAACAATAAAAAATTGTTACAATTCATGTTTGAAAACATTATTTATTGTTGTAAATAAAATTTACAACAATAACAGATTGCTACTAGTACGCAAGCGCATGAGAATCGGATTAAAAGAAATTGAATATGCAATTTGAGCGCCTATTTTGACGTATTTGGCCCAAAATTTTATACGGATCTACATTCATGACGATAAAACTGTGTACCAAATTTTATCCATCTAGCTATTCAAATTTTTGAGTTATAGTGTTCACATGACCGCGGACATACAAATAGACAGACTTCTCTTTGACGGATTTTGTCCAAAATTTGAGAGAAACCTACAAACTATGTTTAAAGACCGCATACCAAATTTCATCCCCGTAGCTCTAATAGTTTTGGAGTTATCGTGTTCACAGACAGACAGACATGATTCCAAAATTGTGTTTTTCGGACTCAGGGAGGTGTAAAACGTGGAGATTCGTCAAAATCTCGAGTTCGAATTTTTTGACGATTACAATACTTTCTCTTTGTGTACTTCGTATACGAGAAAGTAAAAAATGGCTCTTTAAAGGGTTTAAAAAGTTAGAAATGTTTAAAGATTTTTTATTGAATGCATTGCACCGCAGTAAAGTATTAATGACTGAATTAAAGGCTTTAAATAATTATCCACTTACGATCACTGAGGATAAAGGTACGGAAGTATTTAACGAAAAAAAAAATAAGAAATAAAATCAATTTTTTTCTTATTTTTAGATTTGACTTCAAATTAACGAAATTAAATTTGAATTACAAGCTATAGTTTAAAATTCCGTTTATAGAACTATTATTAGCTATTCGACGAGTTCGAATCAGCTAAGTTCCACGTTCTTAAAAATGAGAAAAAAATCGTTTTGCAGAAAACATTCTTAAGAATACACACTGAGCCACATCTTGATGCAAGACTCATGAACAAATAACTATCTTTGAATTCCAGCAAACAGAAGGATGAATTAAAAATAAATGGTTTTTATAACTGGAGAAAAACTATTTAAGATACAAAAATAAGATACCTTGCCTCAGGCGCAATGATTAAAAAAAGAGAAAGAAATGTATCACTATTCATGAGAGAAATTTACACTACTTGCGTCACTACTGTCTTTAGAATATAAAAAAGGATCATTTATAAAAAAATTGAATGCTTAAAGGTTTATTCACTTTGAACATATTTCATTATAGTAGATTATATTCAAAGAAAATTTATTCAGTCTCAATAAATTAATTTCTCAAATCTTTTTTAAAGAAATGTTTTCAGATTTATTGTATTTTCTCTACTTACTACGCATTATTCGTATTATTTGCATGAAAAAATAAACACGTGCATTTTTGAGACTTTTGGATGCAGTTTTACTCAAATATTCTTCAATGGTGCCCATCATCATAATTATTCTTTAGTCAAAGCAAAGAGATAATATTTGGTATATTTTAGAATTCGGTCGCACCTGTTGCATTGCAAAAATCCCTCATCGCAACGTCAGTTAAGAGTTAAAACTAACATCTGACTATTTAAAATTCAATATTTCTTTTCGTTACGCTTAGGAATATTTAACAGGTAAAATTAATTCACAACATGCATTGAGGGGGTGAACGGAAATAATCGTTAGTTCGGAACATCCCTGAATCGGAAGTTAACATCCCTGAATTTTCGTTCACAGACAGTTTTTAGGAGAAAAATTAATTTTATTTCAACGCTGATATATTTAATAAATATATTTAATACTGCTCATGTTACATGTGTTCCATTAAAAAATTTATTTTAAAAATTAATGTCAGACAGAAGTATGTTTATATTGATGACTCTCTAGTGATACATACAAGATTATTACTAGCTGTGTTTTATTAAATTTGAAAAGAAAAATAATAGAGTGATTTAATTTAAATATTTCATCTTTCATCATATCATGTTTTCCCTCTTTCAAAATCTAAATTATATCAATTTCAGGATATGTAGATAAAATTCCAAAATCCTTTATACACGTTTGCGTCATTACTTCGTTTTAAATTTTAAGGAATTATTTCAGCTATTCATATATATCTGAAGGAGCTAAGGAACTTTAAAATGACTCTTGATTTAAACATAGAATAGATAATTAAAACTCTGTATTAATGCAACACAAATACACAGATTTGACGCAAAGTTTTCATTTATAACGAAAAAAATTAATTTTCACATAATGAGTACTGAGTTCGGCTATTTTAAAGCTTAAAAAAATATTTGCACTTACCTTACAAGCTTTTGAAGTTAATCTTGGTATCAAGCTATCTGGATAAACATGATGTGTGCTGAAAGTTGCATGGTCAACTTTGGCCAGTCTTCGGATTTCAATCCATTTATCTTCGCCATACACAGATATGATGTACTGGCTCAAGTTCTCCAGAATCAAACCGTACATGATTATTTGATTCTAAAATTTGATGATTTTATCACATGATGAAGGAAATACTGAAGTATTTAAAAGAATTTTACCTTCCAGGAAATGACTGGTGAACATCAAACAATGATGAACATTTGCGATTAAAAAGATATGCAGTTAGTTCTTTTACGTATCAACGTTAGTTGATTTTTCATATTCTAAGAGTATCGTTAATAAAGTATGCTTCGTAACATCAGCGTGCATTTCTTTTCATTGATTTTACAAAGATTCTTAAAATATCGTCTGCTCGAAATTTTAAAGTTTTCTCGAAAAACATTGATTAAATTATCGCCTGCATATTCGCCTACCAACAATGAAGAACAGTACTCGATATATTTAATTAATTTTTCGTAAGAGTCAAGACGATGCACCATGCATGAAATCTATTTTAAAGAAGAGGGTGATTTCCTATGAGTTGTTTATTGTCTGTCCTTTCAACACGAGGGTCTTCATGTCAACTGAAGCGAAGAGACAACGTGGAAAATAGCGGGAGATGCTGCGTTGCTATGGTGACAGATACAGCGATAACTCGTCCATCCTGGCGGCTCAGAACGAGGTTGCCGAGTCAAATTTATTCCGAGAATGAGAGAGAGATTCTCGACTAAAAAGTTCTTGCTTTGTCAAAATGAGCCGTGGATGAAAAAGAGGATTTCATACTCAATAAAACTTATCTGTCGTATTTCTATGCAAATATACTTTTATTAACGAAAGACGACGGGCTCACACGAAAAAGCAGGGATTTTTCGGAAGCAAATAAAATAAAGGCATTTTACAGAGTTGGGTTGAGGTTTTCTTTCTTCACTTTTTCGTTGCGGATTGAATTTTCTTCCTTTCCCTAGCGTGCGAAGAGTCCGTAATTTTCCCAAAGGCATCAGAGCACGTCAGGTGGAATAGCGTGGTGCACATTGAAAAGATTGATGACGGAATTATCTTTATTGAATGAATGGTGCAAGATAATTCTTCGCCATTTTCTAGAATAAATCAAAAAGTTGCTTCTCCTTCCGATGCTTTTAATACGAATACAAAAAAAGAAATGGATTCTTTCAGGTAGGACGCATAACAACAAATAGTCGACATCTCTCAACGATCTTTTCATTTCCATAGGTCCAAATTTTCGTTTAAATAAATTTGGTATTCTTTCGCTCATTTAAATTAGAACTCTAAAATTGACTCCATTTTTATCAGAAAAAAAATTTTGATTTGACTAAAATTCCAAATTAAGCAACAGAAACATCAATTTATGTCGAAATCAGAACGATTTCCTATATATCTTATAAATATATAACTAGAGTCAGGTTGACTGTACTTAGAAAATTACTATCGGTCTCATCACCAGTGAATCAAAAACTACGTATTTCTATTTGCTTAGTGCTATAGAAAAAGATCTTTGAAGTTTAACAACTTTAATTTTAAATAAATGCATCGCATATCAAGTATCGGGTATTCAAACTTAATTATTTTCAAATATATCGATTACTTCTAAACTCATTTGAATCGCTTTCAGAACTACTTAAATTGTTATTGTGGTAAATTACCTGGCGAGCCAGGCAAAGATGACGTCAAGTCGATGATTATATTCAGAATTTAAATTTCTAATGTGGAAGTTCTTGGAATGGCAACAGGGAAAGAAACTGTTTTTTTTAATATAATTTCTGCTCTGTATAGTCCCGGCAGGTGGAATAGAGTGTGATCGTTCCGTTTCTATCTTTCCTTTGGATCGAAATCCTTTCAGTTTCTCGGCGATCATAAAGAAATTCGCAGTTCACAATGGGACGTGTTGGCGTGTAGTTCGTCGTGCCCCACGAATTTCCAACGAATGTGCAATGCAAGGTGTATTCCAAAGCGCTTCCAAAGAATCCCTCCATTGGCGACTGACAAGTGATGATTGACAGTTCTCGGTGGGTTAGCTCCTTTCCCATGGTTCTAGGTTGGTTCTTTGTGAAAACAATTTAAGCGAACGCCTTGAGAACCGTTCGACATTGAATATAACAAGAATGGAAAACGTTTTAACAAAAAACTAAAAATAACTATTTGTTAAAAACAGCATTAATAAAAAATAAAGCTGCATTATATTAATATTTATTTATTAATATTCATACCCGTATTGATTGCAATGGTAAATTTAGTAAAAGGGAATTTATAGCTGCGCACAGTTATGGAGTTAAGAACCAACTACTTCTTTATGGATTTCGGTTTCATTACTGCAATCTGTATCTACGCCCACATTCGTAGTTTGTCTTGCAGAACTGAAACAACTGCCTTCTTTTGTGTTACAGACTAATAGGAAAAATATAATGGATATTAGAAAAATGCACTTTGAAATGCAATGAAAAGTTTTTACTGTAATGTTGTGTGAAAACAGATAGTCACAAAATGGTTGTTTCTGAGGTGGTTCCCGAATGCATAACTGCGTCCAAATAGTGTTTTGTGCACACATTTTCCTGGTTGACAATGCTTACGCAATAATGAAAATTTTGTCTGGCAAAATTTCTAAAAATGTGTCTGTGATTTTTATTTTAGTACGCATATATATAAATTAAAAATCTGTGTTACAGGAATTGTAGTAAAGCGTGTGTTAAGCCTATAGTACGAGATTTCTCTTTTTCTCCTTAAAATATGCGCGTCTGTTTAAAACATAAAATATAGGTAAATGTAGCGAATAAATATTTGCAAAAGTTACAGTCATTTAATTAAAAGAAAATTTCCTGTTGCATTTGGCATGTCACTCATAATTTTTCGATTCCATTTCGATAATATTATTACAAAGAGAAAAGTTAATTTTATACCTATTAATACTTGTAATGCTTCGCATAATTCTTTTATTGCTCACACTTTAAATAGAAATATGTCTTCTGCACTGATTATTGATAGTCTATAATTCCATTAATTGGATTTTAATAGCTTGATGTTTACAATCTTTTACGCTATCTACCGATACTATCTCCAATTAGAGTTAAGGTTACGATTTTAATATTAAAAACTTACTAATATTAAATAAGATTTTAATCCATTTTTCATTAAATGAAGCTATAAAGAGAAAGACTAAAAATTGTTGCAAAATTATCCAATTATAATATCTTTTGATTAACTTTTAGTGTTTTTATTAAATGTTACTAAAAGAATAGATTAAAAATTATAGCGATTCGGTAACATTATACAATGCGGGATTAATAATATAAGCAGGAATATAACACACTTTTCGGAAAACATGTCATTTGTTGGATGGTGAAGTTTAATTAGAAGGTTTTCTTGAAAAGAGATGGTATTCTTATTTTCCGGCCATTTTTATGAAATGCATTTATTAGGTTTGTATTTCTGAAACCGGCGTTCTGGGCTTCCAAAATTCATCGAGTAAACACGTTCAACTAAACACGTTCAAACTGTCCTTTTACCTTAGTGCCAATTCATTCCTGTTTCCATTTCATTGTTAAAAAATTTCGTTAGAACGCCGCATGCATTGGATAGTGCGTGGCTCCAAAACCATAGGGGAAAATGTTTTAAGGATATAGATTCATTTCACCGTGATTAGAAACCAAGAACAGACATCACGACAATCGAAAGTAACAGAACAAGTAAACAAAATTTAGAAAAAAAAACATTTCTTACAAACTTCCCTGAAAGGGGGGGCAAGAAAAGCAAACTTGCAATAATTATCTTTATTTCACAACGAATTGCAATAAAGATGATCATTTCAATTTCTATCTATTGTCAGAAAATGACCTAAAATATATCGATATATCCAATAATGAGAATTATGTTTTGCAATAAATATTCGAAAAAGAAGAAATATTTATATACGTTTACTCAAGAAATATTCTTGCAATAAAGGGGTCGTAATCATCGCTGAAAAAAATTGGAATGCTTAAACTATTTTTAGTTCTATTAATATATAGTTTGAAATTATAAATCTAATAAAACACCAAAACAAGAAATTAAATTTTGTTTATAAGTAGAATTCTTACAGCATTATTTTAAGACGTACGTTTTAAGACGTAAGATAGTACGTCTTTCTTGTTAGTAAGTCGTTTTGGATAGGGGCTTTCTAAGGGTTTTATGGTATCATGAAACAGTGCATTGAATTTCATGTTTTCCTAATGAGAATTGAAAGTTTGCTGAGCTGATGGACATGTTGAATGAGAACTCTTTGACTGAATCTACTTTGTATTTAGCATCTCTTTAAAACCGTTTGTCAGTCAGACAAAATGGAATAACTCAATGTGCAAGATTCAGATTTTTCTAAACTCAAAGATGTAAATTTGCATTGCAAATAAGAAAATTTTACATCAAGTTTCTTTGACAGACGGTCCAAAGCTGTCAACAGTCTATATTAAAATTGGTATCTCTAAATCGAATATGCACATAAACAGATCTTCTCTAATCACTTTCAAAATAAATTGCAATATTTTCAAGTCTGTTTACTTTTTCCAATTGCAAAATTATGAAAATGGTACTAAATATGGTGAACCTGTACTGAAAACTATACATTTGCATATGGAGCAGAAATATGTTATGAGGCCCTCCACACACATGCACATGTATAAGAGACCTCCCAGACACACATGTCCCCCAACCGCTTCAAAAACCTATCAACATTCTCAGTTAAAACATAATAAGACAAATATTATATCAGTGATTCTAAATTGAAGATTCAAAATTTGCATTCCTTACACAAAACTTTCGATGAAGTTCACTTGAAGGTATGCCTCAAGAACTTGGTTGAAAATTAGAGCACGGCCAGATAACCTTTAAGTCTGTTGATTCTAATTTGAAAACTAGTTATCTGTATACCAGATAAATATACATAATGACAAACATTTACAGTAAATCCCAGGAATCCGAAATTTCGGATAATCCGAACACCTTTTTTCAATTTCTGAAAATTCTTTATTAAAAAGGATGGAAAATAACAATTAGGAATCAGAAACAAAGCTAATGCTTATTCCTAACTTAAAAGAAACATTTGAATTCATGTTTAAGAATGAATGCAGCACCTTCATCAGCAGAAACAAAATCGGCTATCTTGTTTTGAAGTAAGGAACTAAACCAACCCGACGATGCGAATCGATGCTCTTTCCGTACTCTTTCGCAGAGTACCCAAATTCAATACTCTACTGTATTTGGTATATCAAGAGTATTTTGCCGAATTTTCCGGATAATCTGATTTTCCCGGAATCCGAACAGAGGTCAGAACCAATTAGTTCGGATTCCCGTGGGTCTACTGTATGGTTATTTGATTACAAAAAAGAAAATACAGAAGAAACAGAAGGGGTAAACAACAGTGATAACAATATACCTTTTACACGCAACGCAGCAGCATCTAGTTATTGTATCAACAATATTGTCAACAGTCAACTAACCAATTAAGATACAATCAAACAACAAAAATTATGCTTTAATAAAAATTAAAACACAGTGAAAGAAAATAAATTAAATGGAAAAAAATGGAAGAAAACTCGAATGGCGAACTTTTTCAAAGTGTAAGTACTGTACTACTGTATAGTAATTTATTTCGTATCCTCTTGTCAAAAACCAAGAACTTGACGATTGAAACAGCTGGACTACTTACCGAACTTGTGGATGATGCCATGACACTTGCTAACGTAAATTCTAATTTCTCTTAGACAAAACGTTTGATTCCGAATTGTTAAGGTCAGCTGAACATAATTAATCACTGTCAAGTCCACAATAATTTTTGGCTGCATATTTTGCTGTCTTTAATGGTTAAATTGTTTATTAATTCAGCGGAGTAACAACGGTGAGATTAAGGTGTCAATGAAAACAAAAGGCCGCTCGCGAGTTTACAACCAACATCCATAAAGACTGATGACGTTTCTCCCATGCGAGACTGATATCATCAAAACAAACTCTCAAGAAATCGTGTAAATTTAAAACATATTTTTTTTCGCGATCTTGATGAGTTACTTTACAAGGGTTAGTTTTCGAATATTTTCTATTACCCTTTAAGGACAAGCAAAAGTTATCTTTTTTTAATTGGTTATTTGTTATAAAATGTAATTGATTATTTTTCTTGTACTTTGGATATTACAATAAGAAAAATAAATAACGTTTTTATCTATGCAGCATTCAGTTAGTCGTGCCAAAAATATTAATTTAGTTCTCTGTACTGAAAATAATAAAGTATGAATGATAGAAAAAACAGTGCGATATTTAATAAAATAAAAACCAAGCCAAAATTTAGAAAATATTTTCAATAAAACACAGAAGATTATTCTTTAATTTTAATTTCAAAAACGATTACATATGAAATTGAAAAATATATAAATCGGATTTAAGCGTAACTATTTTTATGATAATAAACAATTTTAAATTTTTTTATCAGAATGTGTTAATCGTTTTTAATATGGAACTTTAAACTGCTGATAATCAACTCTTTTGTTTTGATTACAATGTTACAGATACGCGATCAAGTATAGAAAATGCACGTTATGGATTCGATTCCTTATTTTTATTGAATTAAATCTACGGAAATAATTTAATTATCGAGTGTCAAAATCATTACAAAGATAACAAATAGGGTTGGAAAATTGTTTAAAATCCTTACTCTTCATGTTGAATAATAAAGTAATTTTATGGGTTCAGAGGTATTTGTAACAATTCAAAAATATTGCTTTGAAATTAAAGGAAAACAGATTAGATTGTTGTATTTTATTGAATGAATAATTAATGAAATTCTGAATGCAACTTTTTGTTTCAAAAAATAGCTCGAATGAAATGTGAACAATTGAATATGCAACAATAAAAAATTTCTTAAGTAAAACTTATTTTACTGGTTATAAAAGCATTCCAAAATAAACGAACTTGTCAGACAGAGCTATATCTATTTCCCTACGAAAGAAAAAATTCGTGTTCAAAAAAAATGCAAAATTCAATATACTTTTTTCCTGTGAAAACAGAACAAAAAGCCCTTAAGACTTATTTCTTAGGAGTGCTGAGAAATATATTTACATACTAATAGTAAAATTTCTCACGTTGAAATAACCAAGAAGCTTTAGAATAATTAATCCTTTAACGAGATTTTTTTTATTTTCCGAGATGAACCTCCACTGCTGGATTACAAGATTGCCAGTAAGAAATAAAACTGAAGAACGTTCTCAAGAGGCAGTTAATAGCACTGATCTACAAAAAATATTTTTTCGTGTAACAGATATGAAATTAACTATTTTCGACTAATTCTGCAGCTTAGAGTCCAAAAATAGTTGTGAAAAAGCTGTAACACTTACAGATTTTTTTATGACTGTATTATCAGTACTGGAAAAAACAGAGAAAATCGTTTAGAACGCATGATTTATTTTCAATATCATTGATTTACTACGGAATACTGATATATTGATTGAATTGAGATTATACACACATGTTAGAATGAGGAAAACATAAAACACATTAAACATTCACTAGCTACAATTAAATATTTCTTTTTTTCTCTTATGTGGCGTCAAATCTCTCTCTTAAGGAACCAGCAAGTAGCCTTAAGGAACCAGCAGTGACCTAGATATCGGGTTTCCATAGTCCTAATGTCTTGATGGAGTCTTTCCCCTTTTTCGCCGCTAACCAACCCAAGGCTTTTTTGGAAAGAAATCTAAATATGAATGTAAGAAATGTATTTTGAGAGTCATTCGGCACCCCTAGGCTTGGTAGAATTTAAGAAGATCTTCTATTTGTATTACATAATTTTCATCTTCTCTGTTTCGTAAAAGTCCTTTTACCAGCTTCACAAATGATTTCTTAGCTGCTAATTAGTTTTGATTAAGCTTACTTTCAAAAACAGGGTCACAAATCAACTGTCTGTTTTAAGATCCAACAAAAACACCCTCTTTAAGTTTGGCTTCACTTAGTTGAGGGGAAAGTTCTCTCTAAATGTTTAAATCCTCCACCTTCTGTGTCCATGGCTGTCACAAATTTAATATGAAGTGGAGGAAGAAGAATACTTTCCGGTTCAACAAGAGATATAAACTTTACATTACTGGATCCAGGCTCAATAGACATTCTGCTCTCTTGTCTGCTACTACTACCGGATCTACCGAATTCATCAAATACTATTAATGACTGCCGAATACAAATGAGAATACAAAACTAATTAAAACCCTTACTCTTGATGTAGAATAAGAAGGAATTTTTTGATTCAAATAAATTATTTGAATTCAAAGTCACAGGAATCGAAAGTTCATTATTACTCAAATTATTGAAATGGCAGTTACGTGAGAAAATGTTTGCTTTATATCGATTAGGTTTTTTTCTGAAACCACGGAAAGTGAATGTCTGATCATTTAGAATATTGAGTAGGAAACAGTTCATCTGAGCTGGACTTTTACATTACTCAGTAGCTTTAAAGGAATTTTGAGTTTCGAAAACAATTGATTCTAACCAGCTGTTTCAAAAGAATTAACTTCATTTCGAGGGCTTCTTTTAAGCTGAAGACACTGCACGCAGGGCATCTAGTCTTAAGTTCGCATTTGTGCTTCATACGTAAAGTGACCATTTATTTTTTCCGTCAAAACGGGACATTTTTTTTTAATTTAGAGATAGTATTATGTGAATTTAAGAAAACACATATTTAACACATAACACATTTGGAACAAAACGGAGCTGACAAGTACTTATGTATGCGTCAAGTGTTTATATCATCAACTTTTTGTGTAAGTTTCACACTTTAAACGTTTAGGCGCAAAATGGCAGTTTATTTGCCCATTTTCATCCTGCGAGATGCTGTAATTCATCATATTTAACCATGCTTAACTCTGTGGGAGTTAATCGCCATAAAAATGCTATTAAATAGCCTTTTGTTTTATTATTTTATACAGTTCGAAGAGACTTAGAATTTCTTAACTTGATTTATCATAAAGCTTTTATATCGCTTTTTCTTTCTAAAATTCTAATTTATGTACTTTATTCTTTCATGTTGTTTTATAAGACCTATCATTAATGTATAACATACGAACACTGAATTTTACAGCGTTTCAACTGTACTTAGGGGTTCTTTTTAAACTTTTGGAACAGGGTTTTAGATTTTACCGTTTCAGCCAAATCTACATCACTATATCTGCAACACTTAAGCCATTAACTTTTTCTAAGGCCGTGGAAAGTATATTTACCACCAAATTCGTTAATTTTTCAATGCATTTTTTAAGGTTGGCATAAGTTCTCGCCAATTTTTTCGATGAAACAAAAAACGAGTTGTTCCATATTCTTTTCTCACACCAGGACGAAATGTCTGGACTTGATAATTAATTATTAATTAGCAAAATTAATTAACAAAAAATTAATGTTCATCGAATAAACTAAATAAATTTATTTTCTTAAATCAATCTCAGTCCCAAAGCCATCTTACTATAACACTACTCGAAAAAATGACCCTTTAAAGGGTTTTAAACCACAATAAACACCCTCCAACTCTATTTAATAATGGGGCTTTTCTTTTATTTATTAACCGGACAAAAGGAAGGAGTTGTAAAAGTAGGCATTTAGGAGAACTCCAATAGCAATCCAGTAAGGACAGTAGTAATCCAAAAAACTTTTTTCAAGCATTTTTGTATCAAATATGAAAAAGAATTATGCATATTGCACGTGTCATCTATATGTGGATGATATGGGGTGTTGTTCCAAGAGAAAATATTCTGTTATGTGCAATATTCTATTAATGCGCAATTATCATTTGAGGCTTGTTGTTGTGGCCAACATCCCACATTTTCTGCCAAGACTAGAAGATGTTCTGCTTGAAATATAATCGAGGTGTCAGGGTTTAACGTTGACATTTATAAACCTTTACAAGCCCGACGGATCTAGTTGACTTAAACAATAAACCAGGTGGCGGCCCGCTAACCACCATTAAGATCACGAAACTTTTTAAGAAATCTTCCTCGTATAGATTCTTTAACAATTTTTTGGGGAAAATAGTGAAAATATTGCATTAAATCTAGCCAAGCAACTATTTTAACTAGAATGTTTTTATTCGTCATTTATTAATGCTTCCATTTCTTTCTCATATCCAGGGCAGTATTAACAAATTTGAGCGCCCCGGGATAGGGTAATTTGTCGCCCCATCAGAACCTTAACAAGGAATTTGCTAAGGCTCTATGGCCCATCTAAAATACGTACCTAATAAAATAATTGAAGAGAAAAAAGTCACCTCTTCTCTGATTAACGCATTACAATTTTGCAAATCAGCGCCTTTATAAAATAAGATTTTGCCAGCTAGCTTCCGTAATGTACGTAACTTCTATTTTTTGAAATGTCTACATGTTTATGTAAAATTTTAAAAAATCGACAACTGTGTGGTTATAGAAGTCCTAATCATATCTTCACTTTTAACATACTTAAAACTGCATTTAAATAAAATTTATGGTTCAAAATGAGAATAAGATCACTATAGTAAACCTCGAGGTGCCGTTGGATGGCGCCCAATTAGCTCATTGGATGAGACAGGCCTGCTCATATGGAGTCGGCAAAACCTTTCGAAAGAATGAAGTCGCAATTTTTTTTTCCACATGTAAAGAGATTACGGATGGAGAAAGATTAAAAACCCCTGATAGTCCAGTCAACGAAGGCCAAAAATCGACGAATAGAAAAAAAAAATGGTGTAGTTTTGAAATTTGGCACAGTTGTTGGGGATAGTGTCCTAAACAACATACTAAAAGTCCCCGCCCGTGGGGGTTGCGCGGGGGGGTACAGGGGGGTTTAAAGGGGGGCTTTTTCAGTTTTTCTTAAATATCTCGAAAACTATGTGGTCTAGAGAAAAACTCTCAATTACAAAAATAAACTACATTAAATTCCCTACAAGAAAAGACCTACATCTTTATTTTAGCATCAATAGTTAAGAAGATATAGGGAGTTGAAAAAGTGAGAATTTTTGAAATTCCTTATTGTAATGGTAAAATCAATAAAAAAATGCCGAAGTAACAACCTTCATAAGCACCGCATGCATATATAATAATTTTATAAAAGGAAGTATTGTATGTGTTGAGAATAGTGGTAGTGTGGGGGTGGGGGGGCACAAATATATTTGATGAACAGTCGTGATCCCTTCCTCCCCTCAATCCGCTTCTCTCCATAAGATCAATTCTGGTCGAGTCAACGAAGGGAAAATAGAAAAATAAATGGTGTAGTTTTGAAATTTGGCACAGTTGTAGGGAATAGTCCTCTAAACAACATACTAAAAGTCCCCGACCGTGGGGGTTACTCCGGGGGTACAGGGGGGGTTAAAGGGAGGCTTTTTCAGTTTTTCTTAAATATCTCGAAAACTGGGTTCTAGCGAAAAATACTCAATTACAAAAATAAAGTCCATTAAATTCCCTACAAAAAAGCCCTACATCTTTATTTTAGCATCGATAGTTTAGAATATATGGGGAGTTGAAAAAGTGAGTATTTCTGAAATTCCTTATTGAAGTGGTAAAATGAATAAAAAATGTCGAAGTAACAACCATCAGAAGCACCTCATGTCTATATAATAATTTTATAAAGGTAGTATTGTATGTGTTGAGAATAGTGGTGGTGTCGGGGCGAAGGGGGGCACAAATATATTTGATGAACTGTCGTCATCACTTCCTCCCCTCACATCCGTTCCCCTCCACAAGATAATTTCTACTCAGTCGC
>BGPR01000026.1:2854113-2894242 GCA_013235015.1 Araneus ventricosus | reverse complement strand
TAATAAAATTGTACTGCATTGTTGATATGTTCTTTTGATTATATTGGAAAAATTCGATTCCAAAAGTCTTAAGGTGAGGGTGCTTCTAAATAGAACTTTGCTCTGCGACTGTTTTTATACTAGGGTGATGCACTGGAATCTCTCTTGCGGCTTCGTTAATATCTATTATCCATTTTGTTCAAATATATTTTATTAGTTCTATATTTTAAATAAATCCCAAATGGTTTTGAGTTTCAGATCTTTAAGAATAACTTCAGTTTCTGAGGACATTTGTGATATCTTCCTTGTAGTGCTCACAGTTTTTCTGATGGGTTGAACCCACACACATACATTGGGAAAGCACAGCTAATCAATGGTCGCATAAGTGATTTATAGAGGACGAGTTTATTTTCCATCGAGAGTTAGAACTTCCTACCGAGGAGGGAATAAAATCGTGCCTTTGCTAAGCTAAATTTTGTCTTTATTTTTTCAATGTGACTTTTGAAAGCATGTCTTTTGCCTTTGTTTGAAACGTTAGATATTTCGTGTCCTCATCATTGAAAATGATATTATGCATCACAGCAGGAACATGTATGTATATTAGGCACTATAAAAATATTTGTCTTTTAAGTCTGCAAAGTTCATCATGAGAGTCGGCATTTTTTGGATCTCACACCCCCCCAGATGTGAGACGCTCGCCACGTCCCTGTCTTGACATGAAATTTCCACATGCCATTCTGGGGTCCGTTCCTAGATTAATTCTACTTTTCAAACTCTCAAAATAATTACTTTCTAAGATATTTAAATTGAGATAAAACGCCGAAAATTGGCTTAATTTTCGGTTAAAACGGTTAAATAACGAAAATTAAACCAATTTCCGGCGTTTTATCTCAATTTAAATATCTTAGAAAGTAATTATTTTGAGAGTTTGAAAAGTAGAATTAATCTAGGAACGGACCCCAGAATGGCATGTGGAAATTTCATGTCAAGACAGGGACGTGGCGAGCGTCTCACATCTGGGGGGGTGTGAGATCCAAAAAATGCCGACTCTCATGATGAACTTTGCAGACTTAAAAGACAAATATTTTTATAGTGCCTAATATACATACATGTTCCTGCTGTGATGCATAATATCATTTTCAATGATGAGGACACGAAATATCTAACGTTTCAAACAAAGGCAAAAGACATGCTTTCAAAAGTCACATTGAAAAAATAAAGACAAAATTTAGCTTAGCAAAGGCACGATTTTATTCCCTCCTCGGTAGGAAGTTCTAACTCTCGATGGAAAATAAACTCGTCCTCTATAAATCACTTATGCGACCATTGATTAGCTGTGCTTTCCCAATGTATGTGTGTGGGTTCAACCCATCAGAAAAACTGTGAGCACTACAAGGAAGATATCACAAATGTCCTCAGAAACTGAAGTTATTCTTAAAGATCTGAAACTCAAAACCATTTGGGATTTATTTAAAATATAGAACTAATAAAATATATTTGAACAAAATGGATAATAGATATTAACGAAGCCGCAAGAGAGATTCCAGTGCATCACCCTAGTATAAAAACAGTCGCAGAGCAAAGTTCTATTTAGAAGCACCCTCACCTTAAGACTTTTGGAATCGAATTTTTCCAATATAATCAAAAGAACATATCAACAATGCAGTACAATTTTATTAATATAAATTATTTCATTATCACTATAATTACTTTAAACTGAATTTTATTTCTTACCATCATTAAATTCAATTAATCATAAATAATACATTCTGATACATAAATAATATACATACATATAATATTTAAATAATACGTATAATAATCAATCCTTGTGCGCTTAACATATCATGCCACTAACATTTATTCATAGATGTGGACAATAAAAAAATCACAGTCTGAAAGATCCCTCCTTTGGTCATTTCTTACTACTGAAATAATTATTGTAATTCAGGTATTTAAAATATTATGAAAAAAACACATCAAGGTAAAAAACTTCTTTTAAATATGCAAACAATAAAAATATCAATTTTATTAATCTTTAATTTTTTACATTTAAAATTTGAGAATTATTTTATTTAGAATCAAAAGTGAAATGTTTTTACAGAGTAGGTATTTGACCAAATAATTATTCTTTATATCCCCAATCTCGATGTTAAAAAAAACACAGCTTCGAAATTCAACTCATTTTGAATTTCCGTTTATTACTATTATATACACGGCATTCGAACGGAAAAAGGTTCTTTAGTTCTTTTACTCCTCATCCGAGTACTTGAAAAATCGCAAACATCCGCTGGTAATATATATGCATAAATTTGCAGAATTTTTTTAGATCTATTAAAACAAATCATGTTAAATAAACAAATAATTAATGAAACAAAAAGCAATGTAAAATAATGAAAAGCAGTGCAACTTGACTAATTCGAATTTAATTTAGAAAATCTTTGTGTAAAAGTGAATACAGCATGAGAAAGCGGCAATTTCAAATAAAAAAGGCTAAAAAAATCTATTTTTAAAATTTACCACCTTTAATAAAGAATACATAACGAATAAATAAACAGTGTGAAATTTTAATTAACAAAGTAATAATATTTATTGATTTTTTTTAAAAATAATGTTAATAAACTTACTTAAAGCTTAAATTTAAAATAATTCAAAAAGTGAGAAATATTTAATTGCTGTTTTGATTGGATTCTAGAGTCAGCAAAGAACCTTAAAAAGTTATTTATTCACTATCATGAGCATACAAAGTAAGGACGAAAGCAATTTAGAAATATAAAATAATTTAAAATTTTCATTCTTGACATTTAAGTAAGCAAAATAAATTCGAATTACAGATTATATTTAGGCATTATGCGTATAGAAATTTTAAGAATAGAGAAAAAATCGAATTACTTACGACTTCGGATAAAAAATGTTTGAATTAACCAAGTTCCACAATAATAATAATGATTTAATTCCCCTATAGTAAAGCAGGTTTGGTGTATAAAAGTCGCACTGTACTTTATCAGTTACACTCCGCTTTCTGGATTGAGATTTCTTTATGTTGCCTTTAACTTTACTACTATTCAGGATAAGGTCCATTCGAGTTTCCCGCCCAATAAGAAGTTAGGGGGTTTTGTGATGTAAAAACAACTGCATTCCCCCGATCATAAATCTGTCAGTCTACTTCCACCCCTTTTTTCTCACGAATGGTGCAATCCGAAGACACCATGAAATTACAGGATTCTTAAACTGTCCTGCTCGCAAAAGCTTCCAGGGTTGGAAAAGAGATTATTTTGTGTATTTGTTTCCTTATCTGGTATATTTCAATGTTTCTGGGCATAATTATCAAGATTTTGGAAGAAAAATGCTGACATTTTACGTAACAGAAAGAACGCCCCCCAAAATGTGAGCTAGATATATTTTTCTAGCATTAAACACACCGACGCACAAAAAATAAATAAATAAAGATGTTACAGAAAGATTAAAAATATATGAGTTTTTTTTTTAAATCAAAAGTGAACATATCCATTTTACAAAGTTGGTTTTAGAAGTGGATATTTTTAGCTTTGCTAGAGAATTAAGAACTTTGGGTAATTTTACAAAGGGGAAAAAATAAGTTATGAGACAAAATTGAATGATACTGCACCCTCGTACAGTTGGGTACTCAGATGAGAAAATTGTAACAAAACGTTTTTTAGAAAAAAGCGTATATGTTTACTTTTGTCAGAAAGCTGCTTATATGTATTTCTTCAAAAATATTTAACCTTTCATTTTTAAAGAAGCTTTTTTTATGACCATTTTTTCTTTTGAAATCTAGGGAATGCGCATTTTTAATAGAAAAAGGAATATAAAAAGTTCCCAAATGTTGTTGTTTTATTTTTAAGCAATAGTTTGTTGCTGAGGTCAGCGGCATATGATTGTGACATTTCTTAAAATTCCTGAAACAGTTTAGCATTTGAATAATGTAATTATTATTAGCAGCCAACAAATTTGCGTATTTTAAGAGGCTAAATTTTACACTCTCAGGATTGAAGATGTTTCAATGCAATCACTGAATGTTACTGCTAGTCAAGTTTCTTTCTGTATAAAAAAAAAAATCGATATTAGAAAAAAAATTTATAGTAAAGTTGGAGAGAAAAGAAATCCATTCATTCATATAAGCTTAGCAAGGAAAGGTTAAAATATACACACCGAGTTAATATTTGTCTCCTGTTGTATAATAAATCGCATCATTATGGCTTGTATATCAAATTAACAGAATTTTTTTATAAATATATGATGAAAGCTAACATGCTAAATGAATGCTATTAAAAAATTGTTAGCATCTCTCAAAGTTTCTTAAATCAATATTATAAAAAATTTAAATAATTATTTATTCCTTTTTTATGTCGTGGAAAAATTTTCATAAATGTTTTCTTATACTTAAATATATAACAATAATTATGCAAAATAAGCCCGCAATAAACATTAAAATTTAAACTGTTTTTTCATTTTTTGATTATTGTTACTCAATTCTTCTATCGAATTAATGTTATTTTTTAAATTCTAAGATATTAAGGAAACGTAGTATTGACATTTTCTCTTTTAACTCATCTGAAAGAAAAAAGGAATAGACTTAAGATAGATGAGGACATTTGCATTAAAAACTCTTTACTTTCTCACATGCGAAGTAAAAAAAAATAAAAAGTTATAAACGCCAAAAAAATTCGACATCGAGAGTTTGATAATTTTCTAAATTAGAGTACCCGAATACGAAAAAAACATTTTCTGGAATTATATATGTCTGTCCCTTCGTCCGTCTGTAAACACATACCGATTTCGCTGTGTCGTCATTTTCTCGGCAATATCGAATTGCCGTGGTCTCCGATTCAGCGTAATAAAACTCGGCAGTTTCGGCCTTGTGCAAGGACTTGACCGGGGGACCAAACAGGGGGATGACACTTTTATTAGGGAGTACACTAGAAAATCTAGAGAAGAACACTGCCGCGCAGATGGGTAACGGAAAATTTCGGAATCTACAAAACAGTGGCAGCTCATTTCTTTCGTTTCTCTGAGAATTTATCTTTATTTATTTTACTACAGAAGGGAAAGTTTGCCCGAACCCCGGTCAGTTAACAATAGTCACGCCACGCATACCCCTGAACTCGGAGTCGGAACGGCTCCCTATCGGTGACATCAATGGTCTGCAAGAGAATTTAAAAACCAACTTAGTAAATAAAAGTTCACTTTGTATTTGTTTTTTTCGCGTTTCAATAAATAATTCTGCAAATGTTGTGGATGCGCAGAATAAAATAATACGTTCGATTACTTTTTCAAAATTTGCCGACTCATTTAGTCAATTTGCCGACTTCAGAAAAATCTGGGGGGGTTAGACACCCCCCCTACCCCCCCTTCGCCACGTCCCTGTGTCAAGACTATTCACCGTTTAGGAGGAGTTCTTGCGACAGATCGACCGTTACAACATCTTTTTCCCCCTCCCTTTTTCCTCTTCTTACAATAGGAACCGGACTAAGTAGCCTTGAATGAACACACTCATTAAGATCAATTAAAAATTTGTGAAAACTAAACAAAACATCGAGAGAATAACGTCATTGGATAACTGTGTAACCGTATTAAAAAGTATAAATGCTACGACAATCGGAAACCGGAAATGAAAAGTCTACTTTCTTGTTTATGCTCAAACAAAACAATATTATCTTATATTAACTTTAACACTGGCAAAAGCCCGCGCGCGAAACAGTAAATTGGCTTGAATTTATTTCTATAAGAATAAAATTATTTTTAGAAATTACCTTAAATATATATTTTTGAACCTTAATAACAATCACAGAAAATACTTTATCGCAATGGAATTAATATCATAAAAAATATTTATCATAAAAAAGATAATATTCTGCTCTTTAAAATGTCATAAAAATAATTGTTGTCTAATAAATATTTCCGAAGTTATTGGCAAAAAACGTCTAAGCATTAGGCTTAACAGTGGCTAATTTTCGTTATTTAATTAAATATCTTAAGAACTAATTAACTATAAAAGTTGAAAATAGCACCGTTGACCTAGAAATGTGCTCTAGAATGTCCTGTGCAAATTTCATGTCGGTACGGTGCACCGTTTAGGAGGCGTTCTTGTGACCGACAGACAGATACATGTATTTTCTGCTTTATATTATAGATATTGTGAAGTGCTCCCTTACCTATCCTCCTTATCATTCTCTTCATTTTCCCCCCCCCCAAAAAAAAAAAAATATATGTATATATGTGTGTGTAATAATCTCACATAATTTTACTTTTTTTTAAAAAAAAATTATAATATTATATATTTTAAAATCTTAGTACAATATTAATGTATTCCAAAGCCACTTTTCTTACACTCCAGATTCGTTTTATTTCCCGGGCTGGAGGTATTTTTCGGTAATCTCGCGTTTTGGTATATTTATTACTAAAAGAATATTTTAAGCGCTTCCACGCGCCAATATAAATCGCGAAATCAGCGACTTGTTGCAGCCATACTTTTTCCTAAAACACTTGCGTAATTTACTAAAAATAGCTAATATTCCCTCTTCACTTTGATCACGTGTCTATATGTTAATCCCTTATCTGAGAGAAAGCAGGGATTTTGCGTTTCTTTTGACTTGAAACTTTCATGCGAGATATACTTTGTCCGCCACTATCCTAGCATACATATATATATGCTAGCTTTGACAATAAATTATACCAACAAATTAAAGGGATTCCACAAGGTGGACCAGCAAGTAATGCTCTAGCTGATTTATATTTACACTATTATAAAAAAGAAAATACTTATAATAATTCTTATATCATGTATAGGTGCATTGATGATTTATTAATATGTTCAAAAGTAGAAGAATACATACCACATTTTGAATTTTATCCAGAGTATTTGATATTACTAAAAACTAATGAGGGTTTTTCATCTGCAGATTTTCTAGATCTTGAAATTAAAATAGTTGATTATAAATTAACACTGAGATTTATGATAAAAGAAACACTTTTCAGTTCAATATAAATAGGCTACCTTTTTTGGAACAGCAATATCAGTATTCAAATTTATAGAAATATCGTCTTGAATTATATTCATAGAAGCACTATTTTAGTCACAGACAGAAATAAACAGCAATCATATATTGATACATTTATTAAAAACGCTATGAGATATGGATATCCTATAAATTTCAAGTATGCTTATGTTAAAAATAAAATTTTAACACCTTTAAATTAATAATCTTTTAGATTTATTTTGGTGTGATCGTATATAATGGAATTCACAAAGATATTAGTATTTCACTCATAGGTAGATGGCGCCATTAGATTAAGAATAAGATTGCATCATATTTTTTTATTTTTAAGTGCATTTCCAACTTTTTATATATTATTATAAAGGGTTTAATTTATATTTATTGTTAAATTTTTTAATATGTTTAGTATAGTATTAAGAGCCTAATTTAGAAATAATATTTTCACTTTAAATGCGGATCTGTCTTTCGGATAACGCTCATGCCATAACAAAAATTAAGACTATTGAATTGGTATGCTTTAAGTTATATACTTTCTCGTTTCTAATCTTGAAAGATTTTGGAGATTTATTCCCCTATTTTTTTCCAACAATTGGCTTTCGCAGAGGATTGGCGCCACAAATCTAGATTAATGCGACAAAATCGATTCCCAAGATAGATTGGCAGATTCTTGGAATTCCAATTATGGGTTGTCTTTTTCATAGTAGTAATAGTATATAATCTAACTATCTTTTGTATTTCATTTGTATGATTATTGGTAAGGTAACATTATTTAGATTTTAATTCTTAGATTGATATATGTATATAATGAAAATGTGACACGTGTTTTGATTGTTTGAAATTTTTAACTATATATATATATATATATATCATCCGGGTCACAGCGTTCTGGCATTACTTAATTTACAACTATACCACTGGTAAGCATTAGTAGATGAATTTGTCATGGGATATTTAAAATAGTATTAACGTAGCTTTTTGAGTCAGCATAAATTATACGTTTTTATAGTGAAAAACTCTACACAAACAATCCCATGTTTACATATATTTTGATAAGTCTTTTTCCGCGGCTTCCTTTTGGTGAATTTTGAAACCGGAAGCAGATCCAAATGAAAATATTTATTCCTCCCATTTTTCACTCGGTAGCACCAAAAAGGAGACGCTTCAAAAACAGCTCTGTTAGCCCGGCTCAATGAAACGCAGCTTTTGATTAAAATCATCCGCTTGGATTTCTTGCAATGAGATTATTATTACTTATAACTCCGAGTGTCGACAGCCTCAAGGCTGCATGCGGTCTAAATTTAGAAAAAACCCTACTATATTTAATTTAAAGATCGTTTCTGTGAGAACCCGCAATCTGTCGTTAAAACTAATTTAGTCGGGTTTGGGGAAGTTCATTCAAAATTGCAACGGTTGAGTGATGAAACGCTTTTCCCGCTTATTTGCTGTCGGGTTGGTTCCTCAGATGAAATGACATCGCTCCCTTTCGGACGAGCGGGTTGTGGAGCTTCTTTTCATCTGCGGGTGTCTTAAGGACGTTATGAAAGGCCAGATGGGACACAATTTAATTGTGGTGTTTTTCGAAGTGGAAGAGACTCAGGGTTGCCCGATTGTCCTTTCAAAAGCCAGACTTCGCAGATTTTGGCCTGTTTTTCAGAGCGCCCGGAAATATACTAGAGGTTTTAAACAATGTTATTATGGTTGTACTGAAATGAACAGAGTTTTTTAAGCTTCACATCCGGATACTGGTTAGGGAGTCTTGGACAAAATCCAAAATATAAATTTTAAATATCTGAGACAACGAAACAGTTAATTATAAAAATTTTCTAAAAAGTTCGGGAAGAGTCAGAAAAACTCAAATAAAATATTTTATTACTTTTAATATTTTTCTCATCTGGCTGATTCATCTGTATTCGTCACATAGTCATATGAAGGAGACCCTATTTTATGAGTAGTGAAAGTTTGAAAGGGGAAGTCTTCAGGAACTTAACTTTTTTAAAAATTAAATCTGTAAATTTTTTAATATGAACTATCTAAATACTAATATAATATTCCAAATCTGTCTCTCGGTAACGCTCTGACGTCACCAACAATAAAACTCGCGCCATAGCACTGCGAGACGTTAAACAGCATTATTTCATTGTTAGAGAACCTAAATTTCAGTCATTTTAAATTTAAAAGAGTAATTGTCGTTCTAATTACAAATTTAATAGCTCTAAAATAGTAAAATAAAATTTGCTATCGATTGATATAAAATTTATCTCGCTATGATCAATAGTTCCCTAGAAATTTTAAATTATATTAATCATATATTTCAAATTAATTTCCGTTTTTCAATATAAAGTAATAAATCACGTCAGTATCATGCACGTGATATAGCTTGGACGCCACGATGCATCTGATTATTTATTGCAATCGTGATGATGTAATTTGATAATAATTTTTGGCAACGTTTGACAAGCAGAGAAGTGCTTTGTTTTGATTAAAATTTTGAAAAAGAATTACTTTGAAATTTTAACTTTTGACTTACGTTTCACAAGTTGAGAATTTCATGGTTATTGAATTATAATAAAATTGTTAAACAACGAAAAATACTTCACACGGAAGGTTGTTTACCAAGAGGTTTTTTGAATAAAGAAATATGTAAATAAAAAAGATTCCTGTCATAAAACATATGTTTATTTTATATGTTTTCAATCAATGTTAAACATTTCTCTCGCATATATATCTATTTAAACACGTCAAATTTGACGGGAAATCTCTCGAATGAATATGACGGGCGATTTTCTAGTCTATAACATAAAACAGAAAATACGTATATCTGTCACAAGAACCTTTCCTAAACGGTGAGCGGTAGCGACATCAAATTTGCGCACGACATTCTGGACTACATTCCTAGGTCAACTGTGCTATTTTCAGAATTAATTAGTTCTGAAGATATTTAATTAAATAACAAAAATTAGTCGCTGTTAAGCCTAATGCTTAGACGTTTTTTGCCAATAACTTCTTAAATATTTATTGCACGACAATTATTTTTTCACCATCTTAAAGAGCGAAAAATTATATTTTTAATGATACTAATTCCATTTAGGTAAAGTATTTTCTCTAATTTTTATTAACGTTTCAAAATTTATTTTTATCGGAATTTCTAACAATACCAATTAATTCAATTAATTCTTATAAAATTGAATTCAAGCTAATTTACTGTTTGAACAAATCCTTCATTCATGTGCTTTTGCTATTTTTAAAGTTAATCTAAGGAAATAATTGGGCATTAAATCCACAAGGGAGAGTTTTTTTACTTCCGGTTTTATGTCATATCATATACCCCTTTTAATATGATTGCACAGTAATTCAATGACGTTAGTGAATTACACTCTCTATGAGATTTTTTGTTTAATGTTCACAAATTTTATAATGATCCTAATGAGTGTGTTCGAAGATTACTTATTCCGCTTCCTATCGAAGGGCGAGGAACTAGGAAGGAAAAAAAGATGTACCCTTCTATCTGTAGCAAGAACTCCTCCTAAACGGTGAACAGTTTATATATGAAATTTTCACATGCCTTTCTAGGCTCCATTTCTAGATGAATTATTCTTTTTCCTAAAACTTTTAAAAGTTATTAATTCTTAAGGTATTTTATTAAATAACAAAAATTAAGCCAATTTTTGGCGTTTTTTCTCAGTTTTTCGGCAATACCTTCTGAAATATATATTGCACGAAGATGATTTATATACCATCTTAAAGAGCAGATGATTTCCTTTTTACTGATCTGAATTGAAATGGCATACATTCTTTTCCCCCAATTTTAATAAACATTTCGAAATTCATTCCAAACACAATCTAAAACATTGCTTTCTATTATTGTAATTAAATTCAAATCGATTTATTATTTCATCAAATCCTTCATTCCCATGTTTTTGTCAATGCTAAAGTTATGATAAAAATATTGCTGTCGTTAAATATTTACAGAAAGGCAGAAGTTTTGCTTCCGCTTTTATTTCGTAACCTGTATGTCTTCCAATTTGTTTGCACAATACTCTAATTATTTACTCTCTCTATGCGATGCTTCAATTGATTTTTGCAAATTTTTAAATGATCCCAATGAGCGTGTGAATTCATTAAAGGTTATTGAGTCCGGTTACTACCGAAAGGGGAGACCATAAGCAGAAATATAAGGAACCCTCTGCGGCGTTTTTCCGATCAGGCACAGAGACACAAAAAAGAAGAGAATGGTACTTCGGATAGTGGTAATATAATCCACGATTTGAAGAGGCTTCTGTTGTCGGCGTAGCAATGACGAGGAAGAAAAAATGGAGTATCAAGGATTGTTAGATTCGTGCCAGGAGGTTCAAAGACTGGAGATAAAAGGAAGAGAGGGTTTGAACACGGGAGCGGACGAACGAAAACAGAAAGACGCTGCTGCAAAAAACTATTTTACTAAGCTTAAAATATTATAAGTACTTAGACTTGAGAATATTTTTATCCCGAGAAACGCTGGGTATTTCAGCTAGTAATAAGTATAAAACGAGACAATCTATGGCATTTGATTCAAATACAGATGATTTTTTCAATCCGGGACTATTTCTTTAATTCAGATTTTTAAAAATCAGGATCAAAAGAGAAAAAATTAAATTTAGTAAATTTTTTTATATGAACTGTCTACTAATCAGTATAAAACGGAACAATCTAAGGCACTTGATTGCAACAGATGGTCAAAGATAATTCCAAACAAAAAAAAATTGGGGGGCTCAAGAGGGTATAAAACACCTAAATTCATCAAAATCTAGATACTAACTGTTTTGAAAATTAAAATATTTTCTCTACATATACCTCATAAAAAGAAAGTAATAATAAATGTCCATAATTTGATATTTATCAAGGAATATAATGATATTCGATAACGCTCTTCGACATTCGAAATTTTTCCCATCTATTCGAAATTCAGTTACCGAAATCCTCTTTACTGTAATTTCTAAGCACTATGCTGAGAAAGTTATGTGTGAGGAAATAAGATTTTCCACACAACACGAAGAAAGTAAGTTAAAGGTTTGGCAACAACGTCTGTTCAGAATACATAAACATTTTCGACTGCGAATTTTCAATAATAAATTCCGTAAAGCCGCATTATAGTTCGCTCTCGGTGATAATGATAATAGCTTTGGCTCTACCGTTCGGATGAGATTGTTGAGAATAACTTGATCTTGACTTACTTTGACAGCGAGAACCGGGAAAACCAGCACCAAGTTCTACCCTCCACTTTCTCGTATACTTCCACAACGTGGCCTGTTCTAAGTTTGTAACATAGTGAAGAAAATCAATAATAATAATTTGTATCTCCTCCCTTTGAGGATTAGGAACAAAATTTGATACTCATCTACAATTTTGGTGTCAACCACCACATTCCGAATTTCATTTATGTTAGTCTGTTACGTTTTCGTGTTATCGCTTTCGCATAAACATCTTACTACCACACCGCCGTCTCTACAGTTTATTTGGCTCATATCTAGTTTTGAACAGATGGAGGTGGACTTCATTTAAATGTAAAAAAAATTGCTATTAGATAGCGCACAGATGAATAGAAATAAAAAAATACGAAGTTGATGGTTGCACATACAATTGATAGCAATAATGTAAAAGTAAAATGTCTTGATTATACTAGAAAACTGAAAGAATAAAAGTGATAATGTTCAGTGTGAATATAATGTGCGACTCAGCTCAATTTGTTGATTACTGTAATAAATAGCTGTCGCATACGCAAGAATAGAAATACAGACTGTAAACCTGATGGCAGATGTTGTCCATAATTTGACATCGCGGCCACATGGACGCAGACAGGTTTCCCGTAGACCAATTTTTATAGAATGAATTTTTGATCGAAATTAACGATCGATTTTTGTGTATAGACCAAACCATTTGGTGCATACCAAATATCTTAGAATTAGATTTCGCCGTTTTCGACAGAGAGAGTGACCAGGTATAATTCCAGAAATGTGCGGCATCATCGCCAGCTGTGTTGTTTGATGTATTTGCTCGCGTGTCTACCCCGCCTTTTTGATGATGTCATGTGTTAACAACGGCGAAGGAGCTGCTGCAGTATTTAAGGGCGACGTTCCACCTGATCATTCTCTCACTTTTTGTTATCATCTCACCGCGTGCGTGTTCATATGATGTAGTAGTTTAATTTATATTTTTAACTTAATTGTTGTTCTATTAAATATGTTATCGTTCTAAACTTGCGTTTTTATTCCGTGTTGCTTGCACTGTGTCACCATGAATTAACCCTTCTGGAGGAAGTGAGTGCATGTGTCAATTGTTAGTGTGAAGTATGGTGTCGATGGTAGCTGCGATCTTAAGCCACAGCCAACACTCTGCCTGTCATGAAACCTGCCCTGCACGAACTAGCGCCTTTTACCGCCACACCGGTAACCTTCGCCGCTCATATGGCACAAGTGAGTTTCTCGGACTCAGGAAGGTCTGAAACTTGGAGATTCATCAAAATTTCGACGTCAAGATTTTCGACGATCACAATGCTTTCTCTTTCTATACCCCGCATACGAGAAAGTAAAAGCTGCATAAAAATACTCGTTTGTGCCATTTTTTTTAAAACAGTTGTTTCTCAAAAGCATTCCCAGCACGTTAGATCAATGCACAGATTAAGTTTTTCCTAATTATCAAACAGATGGTAACCCTGAATTCCTTTGAAAGCAAACGTTGTTTCCCAGTCAGTTATTAATAGCTTTCTTTTTTTAACTAGACCATCATTATGCAACGTTGAAAAGGATTATTGTGAGATAGTTAAGTGCATCAAAGCAAGTTCAGTAGTGTCTCAATTGACTAAAGACCTTTAAAAAAATTAAAAAATTTCTCAAAAGATTCCCCTGAAATTAACCATGTTAAAGTTGTTATGGAGTATAATCAGCTTAATTATCGATACCCAATATAAAACTGCATTTAATTCTGAGTTAAGAATATTGTAAAATTAAAATCATAGTTTGTGCTTTCATAACTGTATCATTTACTATTGAAATTTGTTAAATTTCCTCTGTTTAATTTAAGGAGGTTCAAATATGGATGAGTTTTCTGCTTAAACAAAGCAGAAAGCTCATCCATAAATCATAAATAAACAATGGGGTAATGTAGAAATGCCGCTACACTGGCCGACTTCCGGTGTAATGCTTCGTCAATGGGAATCTTCAAAATTTCATCACTCTGTTTGAAGATGTTAATTAAAGTTTAAAGTAAAGTTTTTTAATATTATGGCGTAAGGATATTTTGAAAATATTAAATTTGATGTTTCTATTGCTGTAACTCTCAATGTTTACTTAAAAGAAGAGCCTCATTTTGTGGAAAGGATGCCATAAATGTTCATTATTGCTCTTTCTGAAGACTTCTAAGGCTTGTTTGGCGGTTAAATTTTGTTACAATTTCCAAATTTATTTTAATATTACTTAAATCTGAGGGTGGCCGGAGGGTACGGAAGTTCTGTGAACCCAAATTAAACAAAACATAAAACTTGTCCCTAATAAGTAAAGAAAGCAGCAAATTTTCAAGCAGATGTTTTCAAAATAAAGGAAACAAATCTTCAGTGATTTGTGTCAAAATCTGTATAAATTCCATTTATACTAAAATTAACTGTCTCACTGAAAAAACAAGTATGTGTGGGATAAATATTTTTTCACGCACAAGTTGTTTAAAGTTCAAATTAACTTTTTTTCTTTAAAATTTTAGTGTATCGAGAATATTTTACTGAATAACTAATAAGACTGTATATAAATTTAGACTTCGTAATTTCTTCATTAGTACATTTATTGTCGCAAACAACATAAAATATTATTCTTTGCATCGTTTAAAGCAATTTTCAATTGAAATTGCTTATCTCTAACTGTTTAGAAATTAGCTATTGGGCCGAGTACCTTTTGCGCGCGAACGCAGCAGCATCCAGTTACTGCATCAACAATATTGTCTGAAGTCAACTAACCAATTAAGATACAATAAAACAACAAAGATCATGCTTTAATAAAAATTAAGACACATTGGGATAAAATAAATAAATAAAATGGAAAAAGTGGAAGGGAGCTCGAATGGCGAACTTTTTCAAAGTGCCACTCGCCATCGGAGTTCTAGTATGGATAAATTTTCTGTCAAGGGAATGAATAAATAGTAAATTAATATTTCCTCTGGGGCCTGAATTTATCCATTAATTGAAATAAATGAAAAACCCTTCTTAAATAAGAAATACTTCATGAACTCTTTTTTAACAAATCCAATAGAGAGAAAAAAAGAAAGTAATATGGCCTTCTGCCAAAATACCAGTAAGAGTGACGCCTTCGGAACGTACCAGAAACAAAGGATATTAAGTTTAGAAGCTAGCAAATTTAGCTCCATCTATTGATAAAAATTTGAACCAAATTAACATAAATTTAGATGCTCTTTAATCCTTTTTAGTTAAGTTATTAAATTTAAAGAAATTACTTGGGTAGTCGTTATCTTTCAAATTATTATTTAAATTATCTAAAGCTGTGATTAAAGTTGAATGGTTATTACAAATATTTTTTATTCTATTAATTTCAGAATAAATGGTGTTTTTTAGAATTTTAAAGCTGAGATTAGTTTGAAAGTCACAAAGTGTAATAGCTGTGAAATTAAAGTCTTTTCTTTTATCATAAATGCCAGTAGACACCCGAATCCAAAATTTCAATTACCAAATCCAAAAAATTGCATTTGCTAATTTCATTATTGGTTTTGTTTAATTTAAGCTCTCATTTATGATTTATGGATAGCAATTAAATATAGATTCAAAATCATTAAAATTAAACACAATCAGGTCATCAATGAAACGATAATCGTAAATAAGTTCATTCTTAATAAGTTCTCTCTCGAATGAATGAAGAAATATATTAGCCAATGCACTAGAAAAACAACTGTCCATAGGAATGCCTAAAGACTGCTTATAATAGTCAATTCCATTAAAGAGATAATTTTCACAAATATTAACACTGCAAATTTCTAACCATTTATTTTTATCTATTATATCAGTATTAAGGCATAAATCATATACATTTGAGCATGCTTCAATTTATTTATTATGTAGGACTATTGTTTACTTCTGTATTTTCTTTTTTGTAATTAAATATCTTTCTTTTGTATTTTATTGAAAGTTGCTGCATTTTTGCGCCATTCTATTTAATAGAAAGTTTAATTTTTAATATCTCTTCTTAAATTACTCCACTTGTACTTGCTATTGGGCCAAGATTAGAGCGGACTCTCTGTGTATGTACACTTTGCGAGACGAATTTGCAGGGTCGGAATAGTACTCGCCTGCTAACCTTCGTCCCATGTCCATCCGGCAACTGTAATGGTTGCAGGAACAGGGACGTGGGGCGGCGTTCTGTAGATAACTTCTTGTCACGTGACGTTATCTTATCATTTTACAAAACCAAGTGCAGAAAACACTCAACTTTGGTGGAAAAGCGTACTTGCAAACAAACTATCAAGAATAAAAATATCTAAACTCATATCTTTTCTCACTGAAAATGAGAACCTCATAAAACAGCCACCGGACGATGTAACCATTTTTTTTTTGTTCAATAAAGTTTCTACGCACACTCATCCAAACTGCAAACCGGAGATTTTTATCTCTGGAGTCAGGGGTGTGTCATAGTGTAAAGTAAAGACGTATACACTACTGCAATTGAAACGTGGGTAATTTCTGGATGAAAATACCGAACAAATGAAAAGGAAACAAAAAGCCAAATATTATTCAGTAGGGCAACGGGGCTTCGTGAACGGAGCCCACCGTGTATATGGGCCTGCTGATAATCTGGTTAAATTTGCCGAGGTTCAAAAGTCATACCATTGGTGTTACATGGAAATTTGGAGATGAAGATGCCAGCTCAGACGCCCTCCTCTTCATCTCAAAAGGTTAAAAATTATGGTTCGTCGTAAAATCGCCCTGTAATGTAGTTTCAGGACGGGACATTAATATAGCCAAACTAAACGTATTTTTCTTTTCAGTTTTATTTTTAAGAATTAACTACCTCTGATTTTTTTTTATTTTATTAAGTTATTTATTTATTTATTGAAATCCCAGATTGAAACTATGTCTGATAACTTAACTAAACAACTTTTGACTCTAATTAAGATCGTTTTCTCAACACATACTTATATGTAACACAAAATCCATTTTGACATTAATTATTTGAAATTTCAAGAATCATTGCAAGTGAGACGCAAGTAAAAGTGATGATATGGCAGGCTGAGAACCTCTGCTCTGAACGCACCTCCATTAACAGCACATTTCCTGAATTCTTTTCTTCACTGCTACTAAGATCACTCATTGCCCGAATACTGCTCATTAATTCATCTCAAAGCATGGAAGATGCATCTACTATGCATAACTCTGCTGATAAAAGGAAAAGTTTGTTTATCTACGGAATCAGGCGAAAATGCATGGATAGAAAAGCAATTCAGTTGGTAAACATCTCAGCTATGTCTGTCTATTAATATGTGCATAGATCAAAAATAATCTACCTCTCTATTACAAACACACATAAAAGAGAACTTCTTAAACGCAAATGTCTACTCTTAGCACTAAAACTGCTTAACGAATTTTTTTTGTAACCCTAAAACTTCTTAAACGAGAGTTTCTGTTATTACATATCGGTTAATAATCAACTAAAATATAAATTGCGCTGGTCTTACTTCTTTAAATAGTCTAAAACAAATTATTTTACTTCTCTATTACCAATACCCGCTCACAAAAAAATGTATTTAAGGAGAGTTTCTATTCTTCTATTCTTAACGTCAAAACTGCTTAAACGAACCTTTCTATTGTTATGCACTGAGCGGCCACCTCATAATGGCCACCTGGTAGTTTACGGCAAACCAGCTACGTCTTCACATCGCGACCGCTAGAGGGCGAAGCTGGAATGAAAAAAAAAAGCTTAATTCTTGAGACAGTTCTTGAGTTGAATTCTTTGTGAATATTGTTACAAACATGGAAAGTCGCTTCCCAGCAATGTGGGCCTTATGGTTGGGAAGAGAGTTTTATAGGGGTAAGTATGAGATGACCGACAGCATCCACGTCTGGACCCCCTGACCTTGGCGACAAATTTGGCGACGAAATATGGGATCTCAAAGGTGCTGGAATCTTCTCGATATCTCTATTAGCAGAGGAGATACGCTTGAATGTACTAGAAGATTCCATGTGACGTCACGGCCTGCCGCGGGAGACTATATAAGGAAAGCGCTTGGATGACGGAGTGTGCGTTGATCGAGTGGGATCGCCTTGGAGCGCGAACGTCTTTGGAGTTCTATCCGCTGTGCGAGCTAGTAAGCTGTTAGACGCCGAGCTGTAGTAGCGTTGATCCATTGGGAACGACTTTAGAGTTTCGTCTGCAGTGCGAGCTAGGAAGCTGGTGAGCGAGCGCTGTTGAAAGTGCAGATATTGTCGTTGCTAGTTATTTGCTGACTGTTTGTGTTGTTAAATATCAAAGTGCTCAACTGTTTACCTGTGAATTGTTGTCTGTTTACATTGGTAATCTGAGCAAGAACTATTGTTTCCTGTACCTGTGCTACGTGTTTTTCTGCATATTTGTAAATAAACCTTCATTCTCCATTATCCTGCGTGTTCGACTGTTTACACCATACACCCACTGAAAGACTTATGTGGGGACAAAAAGATGATTTAAGGAACATAGAGTGTGAGATGACTGAAGAAGCTCGGAGCTATGGAGCGAGATTCAGCGAAACCGCCTCATTTGTGAAATGTTCAAGAGATGATGCACTTAAAGTGCTTTCAGAAACTTAAAGTTCTTGTAGAAGACAACAGAATGGTAACAGTGCAGCAGTAGTAAATCGGTAACCAAAAATGAAGAACAGACTCAAAATCTACTTCAGTCTGTTGAAGAAAGTAAGAAAAAAACTTCTTGCTTTAAGAAGTCAGTTTTGAACGAAATTGAAAGTAGTTAAAATGATGGCATGAGATTTTTTGACTGTTAGTGGAGTTTTTACAAGTTATTTGGACAATTAACTACTGTGAGTGTTTAATTTTTTAATGTTACGTGTTTAACTGTCAAATAAAATTGTAGACTTTAACGTATCACTGTATTCATTTTTTATAATCATTCTGTAAAATTTTAGTAAATTTTTAAGCTGTTATTGTGAACACACAATAATTGTGGTATGCTATTTCCAAAAAGAAACAGCACAGAATGAATGCAAATTTTCCTCATTTTATGCTTTTTTCCCCAAGTCATAAGTGGCTAAGGTGTAAAAATAACTGGCGAAATTTCAAGAATACTTAACAATATACAAGAGAAGTATTTTTTTTAATTTGAAATTTATACTATGAATATTAAAGGAAAAATGAGTTTTTGTAGTGAATAATTTTTTACTGCGCATATGCGAGACATAGCATAATTTTTCTTTCAGAACTTCAATGCGAGTGAATCGGGCAACTTATATAAAAATTCCAGTCAATACCATTAAGTTTTGGAAAGATATCGCGGTATTGCAGTGAACATAATTTCTTCTTCCCTTTTGAGAAACAAAATGATGAGGGTTTTCCACAAATTGATATTTTTTATGCTTGATTTTCGAATAATTTTACAGAATTTAATAACGATTGAATATGCTTAATCCTAGGCATATTTACGAATAAAATTCATTATTTAAATTACATTTCGTCGAAGATTCAAGTTTAAAAAATATCAATTTGTGAAGAAAAAACCTCATCATTTTGTTTCTCAAAAGGCAGAAATTCTGTTCACTGCAATACCAATATCTTTCTAATTCTTAATGGTATTGAACTGGAATTTGTATATAAGTTACCCTATATATCTGGCTTTGAAGTTGTGAAAGAAAAATTGCGCTATGTCTCGCACATGCGCAATAAAGAATTATTTACTACAAATACTCATCTACTCTATTAAAATTCGAAGGTAAACAAACGTATGTATGTATGTATGTATGTCCTTCTATCTTCTCACGAACCGCCGAACGGAGAAGCGCGCGGAAAGTACCTAAAGATGGGGAATAATCCAGGGAAGCCATTTCGGTCATTTAAATTCCGAAATTTTAATTAGTGAAAAAGATATTAATTAAAAACTAATTTACAACAATACTTTTCATTGTTTCGGATACTTTACAACAATACTTTTCATTGTTGCAGCGCAATTCAAAATATATTTTACTGTTGAAGTCGTTTACTTTAAAGAACATTGTTACAACAACAATAAAAAAGTGACGCTGACAGAAATAAAAAAATGTATTGTTGAAAGTGTATAAATTCTTTTTTTAATCCCGTGATATAACGTCCAACAAAATCATTTTAACGAAATTAAAAGGAGTGTTTTGTTTCTGTAAAGTTATGTGCCGAAAGATATAGATTAGTTATGTTAGAGATTTTAATCATTATTCATTGATTTGATCAAGTTTAAATATTTGTGGAAGCTTCTATTTTAAGCTGATATTTGGAAGTTACTATTTTTGCTTTGTTCAATTCTCGCTTTTTCCGATGCCTAAAAGAAAAAGAGGAATTACAGGGGATGCTGCCAGTAGACGGGAGGCAATTAGAAAACGTGAAAGGAGAGTTGTTGAAACTGAAGAAGAAAGAATCCGCCGATTGTCAACTATGGCACAACGTGGCCAGGAGAGAAGAGCCAAGGAAACAGAAGAACAAAGAAATAGCCGATTGGCAGTAATGGCACAACGTGGCCAGGAGAGCCGAAGAAACAGAAGAACAAAGAAATAGCCGATTGGCAGTAATGGGACAACGTAGCCAAAAGAGAAGAGGCGAAGAAACAGAAGAACAAAGAAATAGCCGATTGTCAGCCATGTTACAGCATGCAAGAGAACGCCGTCTAAATGTTATTGAAGGACAAAATCACCATCAGATACAAACTTTTTATACAGCTAGAACTGTTCTGAACTGAAGAACACAACTGTGGAGAAATGGAAAATCTCTGTCTGAAATGCGGAGAGTTGTATTTCCGGGATGAAAAGAATACCAGAGGAATTTATACTCATTGTTGTCATAATGGAAATATAATTGAGCAGGCTTCAGTGTATCCAGTGGAAATGAAAGGATTGATGGATGGCTCCGATGAATGATCAGTGCATTTCAAAAATAACATAAGGTCGCACCAGTGCTTCAATGGGTGCACAGATTGTACCGTCTACAGGGAGAGGAGCGTATTGCTCCAGAATTCATGGCCAAATTTATCACAGGACCTCTCATCTACACCCAGCTGAAGCAGGAGGTGAAAACACTAATACAACGCACTTCAACAATATTATAACACACATTAGGCATGTGTCACGTGACCTCAGGTATTATTCGATTTAGCCCGTGCAACGCCGGGCCATACAGAAGAGCCGAAGAAACAGAAGAACAAAGAAAAGAGAATACGTTTTGGGGGGAACGTAACGTTCACGTTAGCGACAATATATTTAAAAAAAAATAAATCGGAGGCGGGCATATGAAAATTAGTAATAAAAAGACTAGATTTGAAGGAACATTTACATTTCTTGGAGAAAGTAAGTGACAATATTTGTTGAAAAAAACGGAGCCGGGCATATGAGAAAATATGGATCCGAAGGCCTCACGTGATCTCACTTCTCTCCGCCCGGGAATATCCCATTATTCAAGATTGCCCGTGCAACGCCGGGTCATGCAGCTAGTCTATCCTATTAAAATTCGAAGGTAAACAAACGTATGTATGTATGTATGTATGTATGTCCTTCTATCTTCTCACGAACCGCCGAACGGAGAAGCGCGCTGAAAGTACCAAAAGATGGGGAATAATTCAAGGAATCCATTTCGGCCATTTAAATATCGAAATTTTAATTAGTGAAAAAGATATTAATTAAAAACTAATTTACAACAATACTTTTCATTGTTTTGGATACTTTACAACAATACTTTTCATTGCTACAGCGCAATTCAAAATATATTTTACTATTGAAGTCGTTTACTTTAAAGAACATTGTTACAACAACAATAAAAAAGTGACGCTGACAGAAATAAAAAAATGTATTGTTGAAAGTGTATAAATTCTTTTTTTAATCCCGTGATATAACGTCCAACAAAATCATTTTAACGAAATTAAAAGGGGTGTATTATTTCTGTAAAGTTATGTGCCGAAAGATATAGATTAGTTATGTTAGTGATTTTAATCATTATTCATTGATTTGATAAAGTTTAAATATTTGTGGAAGCTTCTATTTTAAGCTGATATTTGGAAGTTACTACTTTTGCTTTGTTCAATTCTCACTTTTTCCGATGCCTAAAAGAAAAAGAGGAATTACAGGGGATGCTGCCAGTAGACGGGAGGCAATTAGAAAACGTGAAAGGAGAGTTGTTGAAACTGAAGAAGAAAGAAGCCCAACTATGGCACAACGTGGCGAGGACAGAAGAGCGGAAGAAACAGAAGAACCAAGTAATAGCCGATTGGCAGTAATGGCACAACGTGGCCAGAGAAGATGAGCCGAAGAAACAGACGAACAAAGGAATAGCCGATTGGCAGTAATGGGACAACGTAGCCAGCAGAGAAGAGCCGAAGAAACAGAAGAACAAAGAAATAGCCGATTGGCAATAATGGCACAACGTGGCCAGGAGAGAAGAGCCTAAGGAACAGACGAACAAAGAAATAGCCGATTGTCAGCCATGCTACAACATGCAAGAGAACGCCGTCTAAATGTTATTGAAGGACAAAATCACCATCAGATACAAACTTTTTATGCAGCTAGAACTGTTCTTTACCCTATTTTTGAAGAACACAACTGTGGAGAAATGAACAATCTCTGTCTGAAATGCGGAGGGTTGTATTTCCGGGATGAAAAGAATACCAGAGGAATTTACACTCTTTGTTGTCATAATGGAAATATAATTGAGCAGGCTTCAGTTTATCCAGTGGAAATGAAAGGATTGATGGATGGCTCCGATGAATTATCAGTGCATTTCAAAAATAACATAAGGTCGTACCAGTGCTTCAATGGGTACACAGATTGTAACGTCTACAGGGAGAGGAGCGTATTGCTTCAGAATTCATGGCCAAATTTATCACCGGACGTCTCATCTACACACAGCTGAAGAGGGAGGTGAAAACACTAATACAACACACTTCAACAATATTATAACACACATTAGGCATGTGTCACGTGACCTCAGCTATTATTCGATTTAGCCCGTGCAACGCCGGGCCATACAGCTAGTATTTCCTTTAATATTCATAGTATAAACTTCAATTTTTTAAAAAAAAATCTCTTGTGTATTGTTACGTATTCTTGAAGTTTCGTATTATTTGGTGGAAAACTATGCATGTTATAAGCAAAACACGTGCGGAAAATTTGGGATTTTTTAAGAAAATCTTTATATCTTCCAGAATATACTTGCTATTTTCACGAAAATGCTTGTAAGCAATGTGCATATTAAGCAAAACCAATGATGAAA
Source organism: Araneus ventricosus (assembly GCA_013235015.1). NCBI lineage: Eukaryota > Metazoa > Arthropoda > Arachnida > Araneae > Araneidae > Araneus > Araneus ventricosus. The sequence continues at coordinate 2,870,791 of BGPR01000026.1, read as the reverse complement.
TTTGTAAATCATTATCAGCTTTCTGTGGAACGGTGTGAGCACAGATTTTTTTCTTCTTCATCAATTTCTGGTCCGTCCCCTAAATGCGTTCGTGACCGCATCTTCACTGTAAAATGTAAGTTAAATTCTATTCTTTACATGGTCGAAGTTCAAGGGCAGTTGGTCTAACCTTTTCGGAGAAATTCTAAAAAATGAGAAAATCCGAATGTGTCCGGATACTTTTGATGAGATAGTGTAGGTTTCGCATCTAAATAAATGTTTTGTATTTCACGGACTTCAGACGGACGAGTTGCAGTAATGATGTTCCTTTTCTTCATAACAATATCTTACACAATTTGTAATTAATTTACCTTCTTTTATAATTCGTTACTCTCCAATTTATAATATTCTGTAATCTCGATAAAAGTTCTATGATATTTGAAAGAAATGTTTCAAACGTCAGCTTATAAAAAAGAACTTTTCATTCCTTGTCAAGAGAGTGACTCCAGGAGCTAAGGGAATTAATATGGCACAATCAGTAATTAAAACGTGCCATATCTTAGAATAAAAACCTGAATGATAATCTAATTACTGTACAGGAAGGAAAATTAATTAGTTTATCAATCTCTAAGGTTACATTAATTCACACATTCCTCTTAATATGCAACGTATTTCCAATTAAAAGAAGATTATCAAAAAGCTATTGCTTACAGAATCATCTAAAAATTAATTTAAATTAATTAAACTTGTTTCAAAATGCAGTAAGCTTCCGTCGCTTTCACTCGTATTATTGTGATTTAAATGATTTTAATTAAACTTGAATAATCCATCAGCTTATCGAATTTAGAACATGAATGATTCATTTGCCTAGCTGCATAGGATATGGGTAATAACTTTCTAGAGAAAATTGAATTTTTGATTAACATATTTAATAAAACGAGTGCTCTTTAAAAACTCGTAAATGATTCAATATATGATTAAACCTTTTAAATTTAAGTAGAGTACAAAAGTGAAACCAAGATTGCGACTCTTAATTCTTGAATCTACTTTGAGTGGAAATAAATTTATTCCTGCGTATTTAAATTTTCATTTATTTTAATTATTTAATTGATAATGCAAGCTGCAGAAAATTCAATTACAGTGCCGCATAACGCGAAATAAAGAACAACGAATCACAAATAGAGAAAAAAATTATTTACACATCACTAACAATATAAACATCAAATCAAAGAACACATCTATCATTTATGAGTTTAAAAGTAGTAGCCATTTAACCTTAAAAACATATAAAAAGCATATTGAAAACATCGAGATCTTCAGAATATCTAGGCCGCAGTGGCCTAGTGGTAAGGTCTCGGTTTGGGCCCGGAGGGTTCGAAACCCGATTCCACTGAAGATCCCCCGTGTATGGGGCCTGTTGCAAGCTAAATCATACGTTGTGACCAAAAGTCCTCCCGTTGGTGTGATGAGGAAGTTTGGAGAAGGGGGTGCCAGCTCAGGTGTCATCCTCGTCATCTATCCGTGGTTCAAAATTACGAGGTCCGTTTCAAAATAGCCCTTGTGTTGCTTCAAAACGGGACGTTAATTAAACTAATCTAAACTTCAGAATATCTATTAAAAAGTTTATAAATTTTAAATAAAACATTCGGAAATAGTGTTTTGTCTTTCAAAGTTCTGCAAAACGAATATAGTTGATTATTTCAGGGCAATCCGTTATGATATTAATGACTTCATAGAAAAATAGCATACAGTAAATATCTTTTCGGAATATCATTCCATAAAATTGCAAATTTTACACAAATAAGTAGACGACAATCCTGAGAAAAAATATTATTAGTTATATAAAATTAGTGACTATGAATTTATTTTACACTTGATCAAGAATTCTATAACTGTTTTTGTAGCGCGAATCGTAAATAAGGCTAGAATACTCAAGATATGAGCGAACAAAAATGAAATACAGAACTTTTAAAGCATGCGCTTTAGAAAAATCAACAGATTTAAGCTTAAGAAATCCAACTGTTTTATACGATTTTGAAATTAAACTTTTAAAATACTGCGAGAAGTTGTTTTGCATCAAAAACAACATCTAGGTCAGTAACCATGTCAGTTGAACTGAAGCAGAGCCACTGATTTGTTAGGAATAAATTAAAAGTTCGGATTAACAAGAATAACTAAGAATGCTGCATTTCTCAATGTTGAGGAGTAATTTGTTTTTCTTATACCACTGACACAAATTGACAAGATCTTTTTGCAAAACAGCAGCGCCAGTATGAGATCTTATAATTCCAAGCAATTTTAAACCATCAGCAAACCAAAGGTATTCCAAAGTACATGCAAATTTATCAGAAACAGCACCATTAAAATACACTTAAATTGATCGTTTACTTAAAGAGGAACAGAACTAGCCAGTTAAGTAAAAATGAAAACCAAAATTGTTATTCTTTTTAAGAATACCAAAATCGATGGAGTCAAAAGCTTTAGAAAAATCTGTGCAAATAACATCAAGTTGACAGTCTATTTCAATAAGAAGTCTGCAACACATTTGACAAGCATACATTGAAGGGAAAAAAATTAGGTTTAGCTGGTGTTTGGACGATTCAGATGAACGAAAAATGACTGGCTGTTATACTGGAAGCCTGTATAATAATATATTTTACATTATAAAACTCTAAACAAACAAAAATGTAGAAACCTGTATCTTAAAACTAAGTTTTAAGCTACCAAACTTCACAAAAAGCATATTTTCCAATTTCAAGAAGGGGATTTAACCTTTTAAGTTAAAACCTGAATTCTTAAAGCATAGCAACTGTTGCTACCCAAAAATTAATTTATTAAGTTTAAACAATTTTTTTACTTTAATAATTATTTTGATTATATCTTAGAAATTAACTTCTCTTAAGATTTTATATACACGTTTGTGTATTTTCCTATGCATAATTTTTTCTACAAACCTATAATTTTTCTAGACAGTTTATTGAAAAGCATTGAGTAATCCCAAAGAAGAATTTTTGATCACGAGATTTCAAAAGAAATTTAATCTTAGAAAAGGGGCTATTAAATTTAAAAAGATTTGCTTCATTATTTCGGGCCTGATACCAGGTAACCGAGATGTAAACAAGCGAATCAAAGATAGACGTTCATGAATTTTAATGAAAACTTTGAAGCTAAATCTCTTTACTTCAGCCGATAAAGACCACAAACATCGATTTTTTCCATCGATAAAATATTCACTAGCATAATCCTCTAGATACTATTGGAATGGAAAAATAGCAATGTTATTCAAAATTAATTTCAAACGCATTGCATTTGATTCCCCGAAAAATAATTGATTTTAATTAACTGAAATCTTGTAAACAGATGCTCCACACTGTGAGACACAAAGGAGATACCGATGGAAACATATTAATGAAAATCAAAATAAACAGCAGGAAACTTTTCACGATCTACAAAACTTCTCGCCATAGAACATGAACTAAAGATCTGCAGAATGGTCCAACTGCAAAGGAATACTTTATAAATCGCACATAGGACTTTCAAAGAGGTTGTTGATCACAGATTGTGACAACAAATCCATTCTTCTGGAAAAGAGAATTTTAATGCCGGAAGAGTCTTTGCTGCGAAGGACACATCAAAAGATACTAGGGATGGCGGTTGTTGCGAAAATAACGGATTTTCGGTTAGTCAGGTTTTTTTTTTCACCTCCGGTTTGACCTGGCGGTTATAAACTCTCAACGTAACCGGTTTTTGAAACAACAGGTTTTCGGATTTTTTAATTAAAAAAACAATATTTATCGGTTCATAAAGACTCTTTCAGTAATCCGCCAACCAACAGACGCCTCGAGAGAGCGGTTGTCTTTGAATTGACCTAAGATGATGAAATTCAAAGCTTCATAACTTGGTAAATTTGAGTCTAATCGAACTTAAAATCGAGTATATCTTCAGAATCGGGTTTATTTATCCGGTTATTGGATTTTAAAAAAATAACTGGTTATAACCGGGACAAAAAAATAACCGAAAAAACCGGTTAACCGAAACAGAAAAAAACGATTTTCGGTTAAAACCGGTAGGTTTTTCCCATCCCTATAAGATATCTTCTTCCTCCAAAAAATTGTCAATAACTTTAGCTTTGTGTAGCTTCGTTGATCCTTCCATAAAAATAAAATATTCTCCAACGAATCCCATTTAAATCCTTAAATCATTTCAAAGACCTCATTCCAATGGCACTGTTCTAACAGAGTGCCCTCCCTCATCTAAGATGTGAAATTCGAGACAACCCTCAAATAATACGCACCACTTACCCACATCAGATCACTCCCTAAAAGATGTGCCTCCCCACATAAGGAGTCCACTTCTACCAAAGTGATCGATTTCCTTTATGTTCCTGTACGAAAAAGAGCCCACGGGTTTAGGCCGATAAAAACGCGACGAAATTCACTTTGGGCACAAACGATAGAGAAATCGTAGGTTTTTCCTGATAAAGACGCGTCAAAAGTCACTTTGGGCACAAAATTTCGATTCATAACTGGAAGAGACACCAGTCCACATTGCTGCATCCGAGAATGATGTTCCTGGTCTCTATTCAACGGCTCATGGTATGAGAGGATGTTAAAAGCACCCGTATTACATTGAGCCGATTCAGCGTAACAGAATAAATGCCTTGGAAATGTTTTCGAAAAATAATTTTGACTACTAATATGATTTTAATGGTTGTAGTGAGAGAAGCAATAATTCATTTAAAAATTCTCTGATTAGATTCATAGTAATTGATAATATTCGTGAACATTTTATAAATACTATGCAAAGCTGTTTTACTTCCTTTCGAATTGGCAATTTCAGTTGATTATTCACGATAACGAAATCTAAATGCGGAAATTTGAAGAGAGAGGAACTTGATAATCCCGCTGGAAAACTCTTTCGGATCTGATCCAACAGACTTAAAAATAATATAACTTACATATTTTATTAAGCAAAGATAATTACATTTTTAAAAGACATGCATGCGCTGTACAATTTCGTGACTTAAAAAACTATTTTCTACTTTCAGTACTCTGTTTCCTTATTCTGTAATAAAATGCAATAAAAGGGTAAAATTCGGAACGAAAAGTATTTTTTTTCATCATAGCATCAAAAAACTTTTGAGAACAACAAACCAATTTGATTCTTTTTTTAAAAACATATTCTTCGACTACACTTTGCATCAATATGAGATTATATCAAATTTATTATTATTTCTAGGGAAAATGGCATCCAAAACTAAGATAATGGTCCCAGTATGACATGCCATTTTGTATTTTATAATATTGATATATTTCCCTCATTTTTTATAAAATGATTTCAGTTGTCTTCAGTTTTTGAAGTGTGTTTAAATAGCACATATATTTTATAATAACCGCCTTCGGCGACCAGCTTGATTGCCGGAAATAAAATTTCAATTAAATCTCTTATGCATAATTTTATATTCATGGTTCCCTTAACAAAGTAGTTTTAAACTCCAAATTGCTATAGACATTTAACCAGCGTTCTTTCGTATCCTTGCACTTGCTCTGTTCCTCGTCTGCATTAACGTAAACATACGCATTTGATTTCAACATTAAATTAGCGAGGCACAATTTACGTCCAGCAGCATGCTAATTGGCTTAAAACACGCTGATAAAAAGAATTAAAACATAGCAGAGATAATCTTTGAGTTTACTGGACTATTTTATTATATACTAACTATCTTGAGGACTTCCTTTAGAGATTTCACAAAAAAAATGATCAAATAAAAGAAGAAAGTAAAATCCATTTAGGTATTTTCTAAGCTTTCAACAATGGGAGAGAAACAAGCAAATAAATATTTGTTTAAACAATGAAAACGGTTTGAAATGCATTGAAACAATGAAAAGTATTGTTGTAAATTATGCCAAAGAATATTTTTTTTTAATTTATTAAAATTAGAGAAAAACTCGTACAACTTAATTAATATCATATTTTTTTAAATTTTCTTTATTAAAAAAGCACCAAAATGTAGCTTAATTTTTAATTAATTAAAATTTCAAAAAAAGTTCTCCGAGGTGCACATTCCTATCCTTCAAAGTATGTTTGTGCCAAATCTCATAGATATAACTCTAGCAGTCTGCCATGTAGAGGACCAACACACAGACACACGGACGGACACACTCTCCTTTATTATTAGTAGACATTCTGTGCTATTTATACACAAGTCTTTGAAATGCTTTCAATTCCAAATCATTTTTTTTCTTTTTGTACCTCAGTGTTTGGCTTCAATGAAGAAACACTCTTTTAAATTTTTAAAACGCATCCTTTCACGAATGATTTTATGCTCACCGGTTTCCAAAAATTAAGGAAAGATCTGAAAAAGTGCGCTTACGCCGCCAAAAATCAGCACATTTCCATACAATATATGTAAAAAGTAATGCTACATCAGAATATTATATGCAAATTAGTTCAGTTCTTGTCGTTTAGCTTCAGTCAATTTGTGACCGAAAACATACTTTAACCCTTTCTAAGACTGTGGGAAGAATACTTCCCACCAAATTTATAAATTTTTAAATTTGTTTACCTGTCTTACCTTAAATTCGTCTTAAAGTAATTTTTGCCAAATTTTTCGATGAAACAGAAATCTAGATGTTCCAATTTCTTACCTGAGACCATAACGAAGCATCTTGACGCAGATAATCGCTTTTTCCAGCTATTTGCAAGAAGGCACAGAATCGCTTAACCAATCTACCTCAGATCTTCACTATCCGCATCAGCTGTGAACAGAAGGCTTCACGAAGAAGGCCTGTGTACAAGACGTGAGTGTACTCCTCATGCCACGTCACCGAAATGAGTGGTTTTGTTGGGCTAGCACGTGACAGTTGGAGTACGAGTCCATGGAGGTCTGTCCTCTCTATCGATAAGCCCAGACTTTGTGTGCAAAGCGATTCAAGAAGGTTGCTGGTCTGGCGGGAACCGAGAACTATTACTCCAATCATGGCCATGTAAGAGACAGATCTGGAGGGTGAGAATGATTTTGGATGAAAGAGACGGACGTTATTTTCACGACAGAAAATAAGCAGTGTGTGTGTGTGTGTGCGTGCGTGCGCGCGCGCCCTAATAGAAATTTCGCACTCACAATTTTTTATTTATTTTTTCTTCATTTTTGAAACCAGAGTACTTTCGGCTTCTACATAATTAATGTATCAAGAGTGAGTTATTTTGGCCAAATTCCTAAGCTGAGGCTATAAGATAATAATATGTATAATTCAATAATATGTCTAATTAAAAATATTTAGTTGAAAACAAAACTTACTTTGAAAAGTTAGCTTCCTTTTATTCATTTTCGTTCAGCACCCTATCACTTTTGCATGTTATTTTGATAAAAGAATAATTTTTTTTACAGTTAACACATTTCCAGCCAATTTTAGATAGTTTTTCAAAATAAGCGTTGCTATCTCATCTAAAAGAACAAGTGGAAACTTTTATTATGTATAGAATAATCGCAAAAAACAGCTCAAAACCTTTCGAAGGCGTGTGAATACTTTTGGAAAATACTATAAATACTTTTACATACATATTTTTTCTTTCAAGCATACAAATCTTTTCCAAGCTATTTTTTTTTTCATTTTCATCAAGCGTGTGGTTTAGCAAACAGTGATTTATAAATCTTAACGATAAAAATGATATATGGTAAGAAAGAAATGCTAATTTTTAGTTTATAAAAAATCATGCAATAATTTCTTTCAAATAGATATTTTTTAATGTAAATGCGTTTTACTATTGGTTTTTAAGTAAACCCCGTCGCGAAAATAGAATCATGGTGCACTTTAATATTAAAGAAAAACTGGAAAAGAAAAAAAGAGAACTGGATTTCCTTGGTTTTGTTTAAAGTGTGCGCATGCGTATGAAAAACCTTATTGCTTAACTATAAAATACCGATTCTTACAAAAGATTATTTCAATAACAAAACCCTAGTTTTATTATTTCTTGCAGAAGGTATATAAACCCATACAATGGTTTTCAATAAACTCAGTTTAACTTAGAGTAAACAATGGGATTATGGATTGAACAGATTGGATGTAATATTGAACTGGAATTAACTGAAAGACAGCGAAGCAATATAAACTTATTGAATTTATGGACTAGCCTAGGCAGTTTAGAACTTAAATACAAATCCGTCACTGTCAACAATACAAAAAATAATTCATTCATGTACTATTTTTTACGGCATCGACCATAGGATAGAGCACAACGAAGGTTATGTTTTTTTTATTTTTCGTATCATAGACATTCGTTAATAGAGGAGGCCAGCAATTGAAGGATAAAAGAATAAAGAAAGAACAAACTTATACCAGTGACTGTTCCATTTCAGACACCTTTAGACTGTTTAAAAACCTTTAAAAATAGCTTAAGGTACCCGAATATGTTCGGAGAAAAAATTTTACAAAAGCATGCACAAAAAAGATTTACAGAGCTAAATAACAAAAATAGGATTAAATAGTCACAATTAGAAATAAAAATTCATTATCAGTAGTTTTTGAAAATAATTTTTTTTCAAGAATTTTAATAAAAACGTCAATGTTAAGAAAAACAACATAATTGAAAAAATATGGGACATATTTAATTTTAATTTCGCCTGCGAACTTCTCAAACTATCTAGAATGTAATAGACCGCAAGATAAAATTTATTTTAATACAAAATAATCCTATGTTTCGAACTAAAAGTGACTGTAAGACATGAGTAAATAAAGCTATCATAAAATCTGCGGTCTATTACACCCTCAGAGGTTTTTGGCACATGTGTACCAAATTTTAATGAATTGTTTCGGAGATATCACGTTTTTCGTGGACCAATTTTAGAGAAATTTTCATTTTTCAGAAAACGCATTTAAAAAATATAATTCGCATTAGTTCAAACAAATATCAAAAAATAAGATATTCAAGGAATAAGAATAAAAACAAAGACTGTTTCAGAATCTTAAAAGTTGTGGCTTTATTTTTAGATCATTAAAATGTTTTTGAATTTTTCTTCGAAAATAGCTTTTTCAACCTAGTCGGATACCTTAAACGCGTATTTTAATTACTCTGCATGCCAAAATGAAAAGTTTTTACTTTCTCATATACGAAATATACAAGCGGAAAGTATTCCGATCGTCAACAGGTTAAATCTCAAGATTTTGTGGAATCTCCACATTTTAGACTTCCCGAGTCCGAAAAAGTAGCATTTCTGGAATTCAACCAGCATTCCAGCAAATGACATAGATGTACAATTATTGTGTAACGACCAAACACCAAATTTCATCTACCCGTCTTATTCCTCTATCGAGTTACCGTGTTCACAGGCACTTAGAAGCAGCGGCGGCTCGTCAGCTCAGAAACAAGCAGTGCTACAAAAGTTGTCGCTGGTTCTGGGTTTTTGAACGAAGTTCACATCCAACATAACGCGACCTGTATTTTTAGATTCAATTTTTCGCTCAGCGAGAGCAGTGAAAATACAGCTTTTTGAAGGCTTGCAACGTTCAGCTTTTCTTAGATACCTCTAATAATAATGATTTACCCTCCTTATAAAAATTTCTAGTTGAATAATATTTTAGAAAATTATCTTCACAAACTTATTTTCGAAGAGTTATTTCCAACAATAGAAAACGAATATTCAATAAAACAAACACGTTTCTGTCGGAGCAACATGGAGCGAAACAGAAATCCTTTAAACGGCCCATGACAGAAAGCAAAAGCAAGCCAAATGAGGAAGCGAAGACGAAAGGCGCGTGCCAAGCCAGAGCTGTAATGACTGCAGCTCAAGTGCCTCTAAATTCAAAAGGAGAAAGGCTTGCTTTTTTCTCCCGATTCATCCCTCAGCGATGCTCAGTGCGCGAATTTCGTACTTTGGAGGGGGGACAAATATATTTGCAGCTCTAGCTGATGTCTCTCTTAGTTGTTGATTGAGTTTCCATCTTTCTTTTCTGTTTTTATAACTTTTTGCCATTTTCATTAATCATTGAACTCTAAAAGTGAAAAAATGAGCAAATAAGAATAAAAACGAAAATACAAATGTTTTAAATAATATCAGGGGGGCTGCAGCTCTGCAGCACCAATGGACGAGCCACCACTGCTTAGACGGATATACATAATTCGAAAGTATTTTTCCCGACTAAGGTGAAGATTCATCAACATCTAGAGGTCGAATTTTTTTGACAATTAAGATACTTTCTCTCTCCGTGTACGAGAAAGTAGGAAGGGAAATTTAAAAGAAAATAAAAGATTTAAGGCAGAAATTTTTAAAAAAAATCTCCATTTCTAAAACAACAGACTTGTAATATTTTTAAGAATCAGGTATATGGATACTGTTTTAATTCATTATTATATGTTTTTTTCACTTTACCAGCAATTTTTAAATCTCTTTCACGTACTATACAGATTGCCTAAATATGCCATGAAGTTTATAAAATAATAGTAAGTCGTGTACATATGAAATCGTAAATGAAATAAATTCCAGAAACTTGTATTTTAACGACTGCAGTATTAATTGTGCGATCCAAAGTTTTAATGGGCGCTCTAACTCGATTAGGAAAATCAAATTAGCACATAGCAGTTTGATTTTACATAATTAATAAATGTATAATAACTATTCTTATAAATTATTATTTAATTACTCTTGTGATTTACTCATTGCTATTTTCAACAAATAAGTATTTATGATTTATTCACTTCTATTTTAAGGAAATAAGAAATTAAAGTGATAAAAAAGAAATTTTTTCCTTACACGATCATCTTCTCTCGTAAATATGAAATCTTTGAGTAAAGCAAACCGTGAGTCCAACAAAAACATTTCTTTCTGCACTGAACTAATTATGAAAACACAAAGGAAATACATCGTTGAAACTTGTGCTTGAACGACTGCGTTAATAATTAGGCGATCAAAGCTTCAATGGGTTCTCTAATTCGATTAGGAAAACCAAATTAGCGCATAGAAGTCTGATTTTACAGCTATCGAGATAATGAATGATAAATATTCTTAAAAAATTATTACTAAATTATTTTTTTACGATTTACCCATCGCTATATCGCTAAGTAAATGAGTCCTATGAGTTAAGAATGAATACTATATATAAGTAATAAAAAAAGAAATTTCCCTTCTTATATTGTCCTCCTCCCACGTAAAATTGAATCCTTTGAATAAAACAAACCGTAATTCCAACAAAAAAAATTATTTCTACAAAAGAATAAATAAGAAATCCTGCTTCCTTATTCATTCAAGTTCCTTACTCATTTTTTACCTTTTTGCTTCAAAAAATAGCACGTGAGCAGTAAAAAAAAGAATTATTCCTAACACATCTTTTGCAAACTAAATCAAGAAAGTTTCTTTCAAATCTCGAGAATATTTGATTAATCAAAAGAATGGGTAATATAATCCTTACGATAGTTTTGTTAGACAAATCAAAATTTTACGCTATATTATAAAGAATCCATACAAAATTTATAACGAATTTTCATATTTCAATTCTAATTCTTAACGCTGGAAATCTATGAACGAGCGCTTGCATTCATAAGTATTAAATTTATGCGTTTCAGTATTTGCGATTCTGTGCTTGTAACTGCAAACTAGTTTTAATGATTTAATTGGACCCAGCTATGCAATTTGAAACCAATCGCCATTATGGATTTTATGGACTTCGGGTTTGGTGTTATAAATTCACCTAAGTACGTGTAGTTTGCTGTGCAAAATTGAACCGATTCAAATCATTTCTACTTTTACACGGTGATTCAAAATCCAACGTAAAAACTGTTAGGGGAGGTAAGAAACAAAAATCAAGCAAAAATCCCATAGGAAAGCATGGTCGGTAACGCCAACTCGATGAGCTATACGGCGCTATTAGCCAGTGCTTCAGTTGGATTTCAGCGTCAGACATTCAAATTTTCGACTGCGTACCGAGAACAAATAAAAGCTTACTAATGCTGAAAGTGCGGACATATCGACCTCGTTAAAATCTTCACCGCCACTGTCTGAGGAAAGCCCGATGTTTTCGAAAGAGTTCGCCAATCCATGCATCATTGGTCTGAAGTGTTCATAATTGTGAATGGTAAGAACTCTCAACATTTGTGAAACTTGAAATGGGCACATACTATTCTTGTGTAAAGTATCGCCAAATAAAGAATTTTCACCTGTTATTGGCTTGTCATTTCTACATTTTCGCGCATCCTCTACCTTATCAGGGTGGTGTTTCCACTTCCCTCCAAAATAAGGAACAATTTGTTTTTTCCGACTGTTTGAAAAAATGGGAAAACATAAAAAATATTATTTGTACGAAGAACTTAGATTGTAAGCTTGGCATTATTTTGAAATAAATGGGCCATGAATCAATAATATCTCTGATTTTTCACATTAAGTTCTTGTTAAATTGATATATGTTTCTGAATAATGATTGTTGGCCTTCCACTTTGGGTGCGAAATTGATGTTGTCTATGTCCAAGAAAAGTCCTTTACCTGATTCTTAATGATGGAGGGCAGTCAGTCGGGTGAATAGAAATGCGCTTATCATAAGCTGATGATGCAAAGAGTCTCAGCCTCTTTCGCAGGGAGGTCCAGACTTTGGAATGAGTTGAAACAAGAAAATTCAGCTACAAATAGACCTGTCCCAGGGCAAACACGTGTAACAACCATCTGATGATCATTATCTGCTTCTTTCAGTCCTAAGAAGGAGGAATACTACTGTGCCTCACCTCGCATCTGATCATTTTTTAGCAACGGGAAGCAAACATATTCCATTACAGTATGCAGAGGAGGTATATTTGCTCGAGGACCATTTGTGCGTGTTTATCTTACTCGACTGCAGAGATGTGCCCGATTATTTGGGCTAGAGAGCACGTCACTAGGACCAGAGAACAATGAGATTCGGTATTCTTTATAAATGAGCCCTGGCTTACTTTGGAAATACCAGGCTTACTGGACCTACTCTGATTTGGAGAAAACAGGGGATCAAATATAACCCATCTCACATTATAGAAAGGGACAATTATTTGGGAGGTTGAATGAGGATTTGGCTCTTCGGGTGAACACACTGAGCTCTATGAGTTCCATAGAGGAACTCTTATTGGTGCGAAATATCAAGATAATATTCTTGATCCGTATACCAGACCTTTTGATTGTGCTATTAGTGATTCTTCATGCCAATGAATGGTAATTCTAATCCTCAAAGTGCAATCTTGTCGACGAATATCAGTGGGAGCAGAATTTGGAAAGAATGGGCTGGCCAACTTGATCCCCGTCTCTCAAACCTGTCGAGCACCCTGGGACAACCAAGGAAGGCAGTTGGTTGGCATTAATTCTCAGCATGGAACTTTGTAAGAGCTTGAAGAAGTTTGTTTCGAGTATTGTCTTCTCAATTTTTCCCATTCAAGTGATCGACAGCTTAATTCTTGAATACACTCAAGGCCTTGCCAAGAATGTTCTTCAGTTAGAGGAGGGCATATCCTATATTCAATACCACTTATTCGGCTATTTGTTCAGTAAATTTTACTTCCCTGTTTTTGTCCCCTGATTTTGTTTCCCTGCATCAATGGACTTTTCTTGAAATAGTGCAGTTACGAATTTCTAACTTGTGCCTTGTTTACAAAGTTGTAAATTTTGTTCATAAACTGGATAATAAACAATTCATCCAAATTTCATGCTTTAGTTTTAATCTGTAAGTTAAGCTCAGAAAACTTGCTTTTCCTTAACTTTTAAAGGGAAATGTACATTTTCCACGTGATTCTGGCTTCTGTACACTGAATTTTGAATCACCATGCATACACACTACTTATGTGATACAATAATTTATTTCTATTCAATACTTTCGAAAAACAACTATATCTCAAAATGCTCATCTTTGAGTATATTCTCTCAATTTATTATCCAAAATTATTATTCCATTCTGGTAGAGTTTTTTTTTCTTAGATTATGTGAAAAATTTTCTTCACTCTAAATTTTTTTTATACTTGATAAAGCTTAACTTATTGATATTAGACAAAGTTTATAACAAAATTGCCTCGAAAATTAAAGCGATATCGCCCTCAATACTTGCTGCATTTTTATATTTATTACATTATAAATAATAAAATTATTAATAAAACTAAATCTTTTAACACACGCTTTAATTAGTGTGTTGAAAAGTGCAAAATAAATATTTCTATCAAAAATCTGGAGGTGAAAACAAAAATCATAAAAGCGTGAGATGTTGATGGGAATCCTGTACTTAATTGAATTTTAATCTCATTTATAATATACTTTAGTTTTTAATGAATGTTTAGACATTATCTGTTACGCGATATTCACTGTATCTATTATACTGCTTTCAGCGCCACACGCTTTTACTATTTCTGTCTTCACTTTCAGATTTTAGATAAAAATATTTATTTTTCGTTCTTTAGTGCATGAATAAAAGCAAGGTTTTTTTTTAAATTTCATTTCATTAATTATTATTTTCTACGTTTTAGCCATTAATACATTTTACATTTCAAAATTCATTATCATAAATATTTTGAAATCTTATAATCATATTTTTCAATTTCTACGTTTTAGCCATTAATACATTTCACATTTCAAAATTCATTATCATAAATATTATGAAATCTTATGATCATTTTTTTTCAATTTCACCCGGATAGAACGAATGGTGCGGAATAGAAATTTAATCAAAACCAATCCGTTAATTGAAAATTAATTTCCGAAAATATTGTAATTATTATTATACAAATAATAATTATTTAAAGAATTGATATATTGTAATTATTATTATTTATATACTAACACTTCTATGAACTTCAGACCTCGTGTCCCAAATAAAATTTAAGATCTGTTCTTCATCGCGGTCTTTAAAAGTTCAGCCAATGACCGCAACCTGGAGGGGGGAGGGGAGGCATCCTCTCTCGCTCTCGGTAGGTCAGCAAAACACTTCTATAATATTCAGTGGCGTGCATTGGGGCTGCCGAGCTGCAGCACTCCCTGGAATTTTTATTTTAACTTTCATTTTCGTTTTTAATCTTATTCGCTTACTTTTTCACTTTCAGAGTTCCATGTCTTATGAAAATGCAAAAAAGTAATAAAAAATTGAAAAGAAGACAGAAAATGAATCAACAAGTAAGAGAGAAGCAAATTTGAGCTGCAAAGTACTCTGCCCCCCCCCAAATTCCTTCACTGCGCAGAAAATCCGGAGAGAAAAAGCAACCCTTTCTCCCTTTAACTGAGATGGACTATGGGCTGCCAGGCGAGCAGCTCTGGCTGGCACGGAGCCAACTGAACGAGGAAAAAGATGCTCTTTTCAATTTCTTTTTTTCTTCATTCCCACACAAAGTGGCAATCGCATTGTCTGTTTATGAGTTTTGGTTTCGGTTTGTGTTGCGTCGACAGAAACACATCTGGTTGATTGATTATTTGCTTTCTCTTGATAAAAGGCTGGACTTCTTTTCAAGAAGACATTCATTTTTGGAAGAGTGTTAGCGAGTGAAGTGGGCGAGGAGGGAAGTGTGTATGTGGAGCTCTGGGGTTTTTTCCGTCAGCCGAATCGTCACATCAACATTCACTTAATTTTCTGTTAGTAAAACTAGTAGTAAATTCCATGTATGCTGGTTATTTAATTTGTTTGAAAAGCAGGAAATTTCATGTCTGGTTTTGGAGTTAAAAAATTTGTCCTACTGAAAGTTAAGATATCTTTTTAAAAAGGTATTATCTCGATAAATATTATCTTGCAGCCCTCCTCGTTTCTGAGCTCACGAGCCGCCACTGATAACATTATTTAAGGTCTTTTAGCCTAATCGTATACCGCTAAATCATTAGAGTTAAGTCAAAAATGTACGGGAATAAAGTTGCAGAAAATGTTACGCTCGAGAGTGGAGGTGGTCTTCAAGTTTGATAGCATGAACAGTTGGGCTAGAACCGTTGAAAAAAACTCAACGTTACGTGAAACGGAACCATTAAAACTCTCACCATCTTGAAACGAATCAAAATCCTTACACATATGTCGTTTTTTAATGATTCAAAGAACATTCATGCCAAATTCGAAGAAAATAAAACAATGTATTTCGTCGTGGCCTATAATAAATCATCACAGATAAACAGACGAAATGCCGATTGAACGGGCGAGTCAAAGCAAGACCTCGCTTCACTCAGTCAATTAAATATTGCATTATCAATGGGAACACACAACTGTACAAAATTTCAAAACACCATGCTATAAATGGAAAATAGATAGCAAAAACCTGAAAGAAATTAAATAAAAAGCGTGTACTACCAATGTTTTTTTTACATTGAGTATGAATATCGGTTCAATAATTATACTTTCAGACAGCGGGTCCTCATCTCTTGAATCGCTTCCGGCCCTGAAAACTGAGGTGGGCGCGAAATTTTTCTGATCTTTTCGACTTTACGCCGAAGTTCGTTTCGACACAAAAAGGATTTTCTTTATAAATACTCTTTAAATACCACTTCGAGTCTGTGGAATCAGCGGTAGAGGTCGATGATGCTGTACATTATCCTTTTAAATATCCCTGCGAACCTGTGGAGGTCGAGGATGCTGTACCTTGGAAGGATGCTGTATCCTTTTAAATACCACTGGGAGTCTGTGGACTCGGCAGTGGAGGTCAATGATGCTGTACATTATCCTTTTAAATACCACTGCGAGCCTGTGGACTTGGCAGTGGAGGTCGAGGATGCTGTACATTATCCTTTTAAATACCACTG